>VYZU01039141.1:0-45176 GCA_013401355.1 Ceyx cyanopectus
TGTGAAATGGACATGATGACCTGCTGGCTGGAAATAAAACACAGGAGGAAATTCAGTGTAGATGGTAAAAACACACCAAGTGACAGAGCAGATTTATACCCTTGGGCTTGAAGTGACTAACCTGGTACTCCTTACATTTTTGTGAAGAAACTTGAATGGTCTAAACTCTTAACCCTTTGTTTGCAGGACAGTAAGGGTTAGATACCTACAAGTTGCAATGTGAATATCCCCTTACAGCTTTTCATCCTCCTCATCAGCTAGCATGTTGAGGAGAACAGGATTGCTTAAATATATTCCAGTTTTATTTGTTAAACCTTTGTATTAAAAGCAGTTTTCACAATAAACAAGAATAGAATTTGAAGTGCTCTACCCAGGCAAAATGAACTAAAGGGTTGGTTGTTTTTTTGCTTATATGGCTGGTTACAGAAGATTTTTACCCACTGGTGGTGATTGTGACCATAAGAAGACACAAATAAAAGAGCAGAACCTCAATATGAACTATTTGTCCTTAGGGAATTCACTGTAAGCATGTTAGAGTTGGAGGATTGACCTTGCTTTTTCAGCTCTGACAATAAAAAAGCATGTTCTCCACTGCTATTTTAATATTCCTAACATGTATCAAAGTCTTACTGTACATGCTTAGTGTTGTTTTGTTCATTTCAGCTGTTACTGTTTGACTGTGTGCTTCATGCTCTGTTCCTTTACCTGACATGAGCTTATAATCAGTGCTGTGATTCAGATATTTTCTACAATTCATTTTTTGTCCAGTTACTTCATAAGGAAGGTGGCCTTCAAGTTCTGTTTAAATTTTTGGCAGTACAGAGGAGAAGCATCTCTATATTGCACAACATTGAAAATGATCCATAACTAAAAACACAGGAAAAAGTTTATTTGCTGAGGAAAGGAGTCCAATAAGAAATGAATCCAGTCCTGGAATTGCCTTTTTTAGTGGTAGTTCCTAGTGCCAGGCTGTGTCAACAGGGACGTGGCAGGTTGTGTTTGTGTCTGTGATGAAATTCAAACTATCACTAATGCATCAGCCTTCATGTTCACTCAGAAACTGACAATTTAGTGAGAAAGGAGAGAGATTTGATGCTGAAGCACTCATCTGTATGGCTGCTTTTTAGTAGTTAGCTGCATTCTGAGGCAGAATCCTCTCAGTGCTGGATGCTTCTTGTAAATCATGGTTCTCACTTTGGAGCAAGTCCCTGTTTGCCCCCCCACCCCTAACCTGTTTTTTTTTTTAGCAGATGTTTCTGTTTCAAAACAGTCTCCTTAGTGTCTTCTGGTTAAAAAAGAACATTTCTTCCATCTACCCTTAAAAAACATGGTTTTTAAAGTGGTAATAAGCCTCCCTAGAACTTAAAACCAGAATAATTTCTCTTATGACATGGGATGCTGAGGTTTCATCTCCATGTTTTGGTATTAAAATGACACCCTCTGGAGTAAGCCAAAGTAATTAATTCTTTTTGCTAAAGCTGACACAGAACAGAAGGACAGAGCTGTCAGCTGCTGCTGGAGGACTCTTTATCAGAAGGGACTGGATTATATTAATACTCCTATGATCTCAACAGATAGAACAGAAATAAATCCTACTTCACTCTGCTGTGGCATCATATGAATGCATTAGTTCTTCCAGAGACCAAGCCTGCCAGCCTACCCTGGGTCTAGGGGAAAAATACTCCAGGAACTGGGGCAGAGTGAGTGGAGTGTGCAGCTCCAGAGTGCTTCCAGGATAGCCTGAGCCCTCTCACTGGGGTGCTGGCCAAGGAATGGGCTGGAAGGAGCAGGACTGAGGTGAGCTGAGGATGAGGGTGTCAGGGGCTGAGTGGACTCCTGCCAGGCCTCTGCCACTGTCCCCACAGCATCCTGCTGGCCCAGCTGGAGAGTTAGGGGCTGGGTGGGTGGCCTGCCAGTGCATCAGGTGAAATCCTGAGACTCCCATTCTGTGACTCTGACACTGCTGTCACCTGGGCTGTAAAATTCCTCTCTGACACTGTGTTAAAAGCAGAGCATAAAAAGCTTCCTAATTATTCTCTTAAATGACTCCAAGTGCTGTGTCCCCAGCCTTCTCTGTTTCAGTGTTTGTAATATTTAATGATCTTTGCAGTTTGGTTAGCATCTCATTTCAAGGTTCAGTATGTCCAGTTTGAAATCTGAATTGCAGTGTTTCGTGTTCCTCCTTCAGCATTTGAAATCTCTTACACTTCTGGAAATGACAGTTTTAGAGCTAAATGCTGCATTTCATGTGATGGGGCTGCTAGGAAGACAACCCAGGCAAGATTGCTCTCCCCTCACCTCTTCAAATTGCCATTATTGTATTAATCTATTTTTATTGTAGTGTGCTACTCAACTTCTGCTGAAGTGATTATCTCCCAGAAAACACCCAGACCCAGAGTACCTCTGCACTGTTCCTTTGTTAGCCAGTCTGTCACTCTGCAGACATAAAACTTGATTTCTGGCTTTCTGGATGCAGAAAAGAGGGTGTATAAAACTGAACTGGAACATGACCATATGCCCAGGACATTCATCTCTCCCTGCAACAGTAGCTTCTCCTATTAGGAAAACTTAATTATTGTAAATTAGTAATCTAATAATTTTTCCAGGTGATTTTTTTTCCCAGCATTTAGGTTTTTTTGTATACTTGTGTTTTTGTCCACAGATGGAATGGCATGAACTTCCATATAACCACTAAATCATCTGGGTTTGCTGATTGCTTTGGTGGTTCTCTGACCAACTTAAAGCTTGTTTCAACAGCAGGAGATTCCAGAGCTGTCCAGAGCCCACCTGGAATTCCTGTTTGGATATGAAGCATTCAAAGAGATTCAAATCTGTGGTCACAATGAACACTTGGGTGACCTTGAAATGACTGCTGCTAGGGCCATGCTGGGTGTGGAGCCATGAGCAGGTGGAACATCAGTCAGCAGTAATACAGGTTTTGTTGCTCCAAACTACCAACTCTGAAAGAGGATAAGAAGCCAATTAAAATGTGGCTGTTTGTGGCTGGTACTTCACTGGCCTGTGAGAAAGAGGGATGGTTAGACTGGTGATGTCTTCCCTGGCCTCCCTTTTAGAACCTCATGATTCAGTTCAGAGTTGAGATTTAATTTTAGCTCTCCCTCACTAGTTAATAAATTGAAAAGGCCAGTAAGTTGCCCAGCAGATAAATCAGCTTTTAAGTGGCTCCAGAGGAGTTCAGGGGGAGAAACCTGTGATGTTCCAGTGTGGCTTGCATCAGTTCTCCTCCTCTTCTCCCACCTGTAAGGTTGCTTTGGAAGCTGTGTCACACAGATGTGGCCAGGGTCATTCTGGCAGCAGAGTGCAAATGGATCTTGAAGAAAGAAGAAAGATGGGATGACAGGTTAGGCTACACACAGCATTAACATTTTAGGTCAGAACTTACAGTGGCTATTTTTAGTGGCAAGGTGGCTTTTTCTTGTGTGAGAAACTGATAAATTTGGAGTTAGTTGCTTCAACAAAGATGCTTTGGTCCACCTGTCCCCCACTCCCTGCTGCAGAGTGGAATCCAGGACCCTGTGTTTGGCTCTTGGATTACTTTTTTTATGGGATGAATCACGAGGAGTTGCCTGTCCCTAAACAGCACCTACAATACTGAGTAGGCATGCTAGGTGAGGAGTGGAGGTGATCAGTGTTAAGGACAGTGTGTGTCCTCCCTTTCTTCAGGTGGGTGCTTTTCAAATAATACAGCTGGTTTGGGATGGAGGAGGAGGAGGGGATGTTTACAGTCTGGAATCCAGGTCACTCCCCCAAAAAACCCAGGAGACCAGTCAGGTTCTTTTCAGAGGTATCCATGAGCAAGCAATACTCAGCAGAGGAGAATCAGCAGCCGCCTTCCTTCCTCTGTGCTTAATAGCAAAGCTGTAATGTAATCCTGAAGTGTTCCCTGTGAATCACCTTCCAGAACCCAGAAAAGGGCAGGGCAGAGCAACACAGTGCTTTTGTTTGGAGCACTGTGCCAATCACACTTTGAAAAGACAGGAATTAATCTGCAGCTTTTTATTTTCCAGGATCAACAGATTGTGTGTGCTACTCGACTGTTGGCATTTCTGACCCAGTGACATCAGCTCTCCATATTATTGTAGGTGGGTGGTCACAGTTCACTCCTTTGCTGTGAAAGGGTTTAAAATGGCTAAAAATAGTAATTCCTTTCAGTTCTGTCTGTGTGTTTGTGACCCATCATTTGGACATAATGGCTGAGTTGAAATAGGAGTTTCTGTCTGGGATTTCAGCCTGGTTTGAAGCACTGGAGGTGACAGTAGGGATCCCATTCTAGCCTGCTGCTGGAAATAGCAGTAAAATGCAGTGTGCAGGGTAAGTTGTTGGCCCCTGTCTCTCAGAAGCAGTGAGAAGTGCATGTCCTGTGCCAGTTTCCCCACTGCCCTATGCAGTTCAGCTCTTCATGCCAGCTTGGAAGGGTGGCTTCTGCCTCACTGGCTTAGCTGGTAATTCCCCACTTCTGCCATCTGACAGGCATTTATTTGAGGAGGATCTAGGCAGGAAAACAGCTTCCACTAACTGCTCTTTGTCCTCAGCAGGGATGAGGGCATTGCCCCTTCTCAGAGCCCTCTGGTCAGGGAGTCCCTGACCTGCCCTAGGGCTGGGGCATCCTGAGGGCACTGGGAGCTGTGCTCTCCATCCTAGCTGAGCAATCACACAGCTCTTAATGGTGGGTTTGAATGGTCATGCAGCATATTCTCTGCTCTCATGGGAGCATGAAGGGTGAATTTCCCAGTGGTGCTGATCTCATTGCCACTGTCACTGTGTTTAGCTGTTGCAGTTTCAGGGGCTGCTCCGTGTGCTTCTCTGTTCCCACCCTGTAGTTAAAGTTACTCAGTGTATTTACAGTCTGGACCACTGAACTATGATTACAGAGGGTTGAATTTAGCATATTGTAGTGTTTTATTACTGCTATTAATTATTAGATGTGCACAGAGACAAATGTGTGTAGAGTTCTGTTAAAGTCACTATTGTGTTTGCAGCTGCAAGTGAAATATCCTGAATAGCAGTGTGGATTTCTGATCCTCACAGGTGACTGTCAGCCTCTGGATGTCTCTTCTGTGCACCACAACAACAGGTTTCTGAAGTACTCCGTGTCCTTGCTGGGGTATGGGTTTTATGGAGATATCCTGAAGGACAGTGAGAAGAAGAGGTGGATGGGTCCCATGAGATATGACTACTCAGGTACCTGCTGTGATCACCACTCCCTTCTGGCAGCTTGGAAACCTCTCTCCAGCTGTCTCTGAAGCATCACAAACAGACAGAGCCTGATTTTAAGCTCCCTGTAGTACCAAGGACATTGGATGACATGATGGAAAGGCCCCTAACTCTGGGGATAACCTTAGCAGTGCTTGTGGCACCTAGTGACAGCTGCCTAAATTAGCATCTCTTTTTTTCTGCTATTCATTTTGAGTTTCCTTGCAGTCAGACAGGAGACAGGCACCCCTCTGTCCTGGCCATTCGTTCAGTTGGTGAATGAGTTGTTAATTTTGTCCTTTTTCCAGCACTGATTATTGAGGGGTGGGAGGCTGAGCCTGGTTAGCTAATATTTGGCCAAGAAAAATAGTTTTTGCCACCTTTGATTTGCCTTGTGTTGTGCAGAGAAGATGCAAAAGCACAACTTCAGCAGTGCAGGGCAATTTTCAGATTCAGCAGTGATGCATAGTTGCCATTTCAGCTGAATTTTGGAGATGTCAGGCAAAGCAGTGGCACTGTTTGCATTGTGTTTGGAAGTTGGGGGGGGGTGATCTGATATTTCCTTGTCCTTTATAGTTGGAAATGTCCTAGGACTATGAACTGTGAGCTTGGGAGGGCTCCTGTGCTCCAGTCCGTGGAGAAGAAAAGAGAGGAGCAGTCAAGGGATGTATGCAGAGGTGCTTGCAGTGTGGATTTCTAACTGCTTAATGCTGCTTAATACCTTTGTCTTTAGGCTTCAAAACTTTCCTTTCTCACCATTACTACGAAGGAACCATTTCCTTTCAGCCAGCAAAGCACACCCTGGGATCTCCACGAGATAAAGATTGCTGCAGAGCAGGGTAAGCTCAAGTTTCTCCCTGGGTATTTGACACCAGCTGCTTGGAGAGGCTTGTAGAGAAGCAGAGGTAGCAGAAATGTTGTGTTTAATATCAAAACACTTACTCTGAAAGAGACAAGCTTGTAAAAAAGTTTATGGGCTCATTAAAGAGAACACCTCGTTTTTATCAGGTCAGTAAACAAAAATGTAATAACATTTTGCTAGCTGGTGCCCCTTCCCCCAGTTGGAGATGAAGCACAGTGCCCAGTTACAAGGTGCTGAGGGTACAGTGCTGTGTTACTGCTGATAAATGAGCAGTCTGGGTGCCTTGTAGCTTCTACAAATGGAAATAATTAGTCAAAAACTGCCAAATGTTCAGCCTGTAATTGGATCTAGCAATTCCAGCAACTGCTTGTGCCATGACAGCACCTGGCACAGCCTGTGCTGAGGAAAGGTCCTCTCAGCATCAGCCTTTTTAGACTGGTTTTTTTGTCTTTTTAACACAGCTCCTATTGCTGCTGTGTTAAAGCCCACCTAGAAATTCTCACTCCCACCCTCCCACCCCCTGCACTGAGCTGCAGAGGGGCAAAGAGACCCAGAGGCTGGAGGGTGGAGACAAGGGCAGGGTTGGCTCACTCAGATTTATGGGCAAAAGACACATTCAGCTCAGGGAAAAAATCCCAGTTTAATGTAAACAGCAAAACCACCACCAATTTACTCTATAATATAGAGTTTAAAATTCTGAGAGGAACAAGCAAAACAAGTAGGATTCAGCCCTGAACTTGAGGAGAGCAGAGTTTGCCAGGGTTGCCAGGGCCATGCTGCAGCCTGGGGGGAGGGAAGATCTTGCAGTGCTTGGGTAAAACAAAGAAGCTGAACTGAGGAATAGTTGTGTTTTCAGGACCAGAATGGGTTTGGTTTGGTGTTTTTCAGATGCTATGTTTGCAAGAGAAGTGGGCAGCAGCTGGCAGAACAGCACAAGGGTCTTGGATTAAAACATGAAGGTAAATTGCCATAAACAATAAGATGCTGTAGTATTATACAGATCATTTTCTCAGAAAATCACATCAAAGGGTGTGTGGGTTTAAAAATCAGTGTTAAAAATGTCTCTTAGCACAGAAGTCATCCTTTGCAAAGCTTTCTTTCCTGATGAAATATGAGGCAGTGAGCTTGGACAACTGAGGAGGGATCCCAGTTAGTGTTGGGGGTTCTCTGCAGTCAGCCCAGTTGTACCTGTCTCACCACTGGCCTTGCTGGAGCAAGATGCAGTTGGCCAAGCTCTGCCTCTGGACTCAGTTTGTTGTCTTGGATAATCCTCTTTTGAGCAGCAGGGGGGCATTTTTTTCCTCTTAGGGCCCAGTGCATAATGAAAGTAGGGGCCATTGTTTTCATTTTGTTGTTTCCATCAGAAAATGCCTGTTTTTTTTCCTGTAAATAAGCACTTGTGTAGTTCTGGACATGTTTCCAGCTCCTGGAGTTTTTGTTCAGTTCATCATCCCAGAGCAGGGCCTCATCATTTGCCTGCAGCCTCTCCAAAGTCATTCTGTAGTTTGACATTTAAATCTTTCTCATCTCTCTAAAGATACACATTTTGAATCTGATTTAAATTATTTCTTCCTGTAATGTCCTTTTTTTTTGAGAGCAACATAAAGAGATGAGCAATAAAGCAAGCAATCCTAAAACCACTCTGGCAAATGATGTGAAAATGGTGAATTTCAGAGCTGCTTTTTTTCCTTGGCATTACTGCTTTGTTTATCAGGGTAGTCTAGATGGAAAAAATAAAGGTTTTTTTTGTTTCCTTTAAGTCTTTTGTCACATTAGTGGGTAGTAAGAAGTTCCAATGAATAAACATTCAAGGAAGCAAAATGAGTTTAAAGAGCAGAGCACAGTGATTTCCAAACATTTTTTTTTCTTCTTTCTTATTTTTCTGATACATAAAGCTTGGAAGAGGTCAGTTCACAATGAATGTGCCATAGGCCCAAAATCACCTAGACAATTGCAATAATGATTCTCTAAAGTAAATGTGAAGTTCCTGACACTAATGAAGTAAAGAATATCAGAATTTCAGGTTGTGAAATATAACATCAGTTAATCTCCAGTTCAGTGAAAGAAGCACCTTGAAATAACTAAACTAGTGCAAATGTGGGAAGCTGAATTACATTTATTTATAAGTCCCTACAGTTAATGTGCCTCAGCCTCTACCTTGCTCATCATCAAACTTTAACTAGCTGATATAATATTATTTTTCACCTTTTTTTTTTGGTTCATTCTTTAATCTGATCAGCAATGGCATTTCCTTCCCAGCCTCCAGTCTTGGAACCTGTTTCTGCACAGACTGCTGTGCAGTCCCCACCTCTGAGGAGTTGTTCATTTGCAGTACCTGAATCCACTTACACTGGGAGGAGAAAATGGGTGTTATGGCTGCTTTAGGCTTTTATTGCTGTAGTGAGGGAGGCAATTATGTGCTGTCTGAAAATACAAAGGCATTTTTTTCATCTATTTTTATCCATATTCAAGAAAATAGGATTTAGATGACAACTGTTTGCAGTGCCTGCCAGTGTTTCTTCCAGAAAATTCCTCTGCCTCTTGGTCGTGTTGATGCCATCACACATTTCAGCTCATTCTAGGCCTTCTCTAACAAAACAGTTTCATGTTGTTGAAAACAGACTTCTGTATGGTTTTGCAGACACCTCTGAGGATTTACACACAGAGCTGTTCAGCTCTCCTCACTCTCCTGATCTGCTGCTTGTTGCTGAACCCTGACTCACCTCTTCCCTTTTGTTTTTTTTAAATACAATTTATGACACTGAGGCAGAAGAGGAATATTAATTTAGAAATCAAATATTAAACCAATCTTTCCATCACTGTTTATTTATCATGTAGAAGAGGAGGAATCAAATCTTTCAGTTAAAAATCCCACTGAACTTTCACACTTTAGGGGTTAGCCTTGGTTTTTTTTTCCCTGCATTGTGGATTGCCCCAGATAGCATTGTGTCAGAAATGGTATTTCCAGGCTGGAGAGGGTTCTTTCTCTGTTAGAAGTGTTTAAAATGCAGTTGGGTTGGCATTTTTGGCAGCACACAACTAGACCCAGTTGAAACGTTCGTGTTGCCAAGGGGGGCTCCTTTCAGTTCTCCTGAGCACACCCATCCACACCCCGTGTCTGTCTCCACTGCTGTGTTCCAGAGGAGGAGTGGAAGGTGATTAAGGGGAAGTTTCTGGCCATCAATGCAGTCAACATGAGCTGTGCCTGCCCACGGAGCCCCAAAGGCCTCTCCCCAGCAGCCCACCTGGCCGATGGCTCGGCCGACCTGATCCTGGTGCGCAAGTGCTCCCGCCTGGCCTTCCTGCGCTACCTCGTCAGGCACACCAACCAGCACGACCAGGTTTGAGTCCCCTCACCCTGCAGCCCCCACGCTCCCCCTGACACACAAATACCCGTGCTGCCACCTTCCTGAGATGAAAAGAGTGCCTGCAAAGCAGGGGGTTTGGGGTTTGTTCCCTAGAGAGCTGGCGCGATCTTGGCGGGCGTAGCGTGAAAATGAAAAGCAAGCAGCTCAGCCAAGCCCTTGGCTTGCTAACAGAATTCCCCTTTTTGCTAATGAAATCCTGCTCCATAGTGTTTTTCCAGAGAGTTGCTGTTTGGACAGGATTTTGGACAATATTTCAGGTGATTTTGGAGAATATTTCCTGTGATTTTGCCTGTGCCCCCCGGCGTATTGATGGAGGAAAAATTGCTCACAGCCACGTCAAAGCTGAGAGGGGAGATTCAGTGAGGAATAATAAATCACTTTTTATAAATGGTATTAAAAAATACGGTTTAGGAGAAAGCTGGCAGAACTGTTTGATTGGAAACTTCAGGCTTTGAGGAGAATTTTACTAGGTTTGTGTGACCAGGGTATGAGCTTTATGCACTCAGAGGCAAAATTACCCTCTGCAGAGGCTGTGCCTGTCAGGATGAGTTACAAGGGAGGATTCATCTCTGCTTTGGGTTATTGTATCTGTTGAAGCCCATGAATACACAGATTTAAGACTTTGTCCCAAATTAATGTGTTCTGGACAACTATCCAGTTATAAAAGTAATATAAATCCCACTTGTTTATGATGCTGTTTGTCCTCCTCTGGACAAGAACTGGCATAGATCCCTGTGTTTTCCCATTGCCATTCCCTGGGACACTGTCTGGGTCTGTGTTGCCCCTTCCAGTGCTCCCCAGATGTGGGATGTGGTGTCTTGCAGTGTAGGTTCTGTGCAAGGTTGCACAGAGGTGCTTACCTCAGGTTAGTGTCTGCCATAACAGTGGGGAGTTTTGTTTGAAAACGATCTTAATTTGCTTTCAGGGTACATGGGGTCACCCTCTACTTTGATTGTTCCTTTAATTTCCCAAAGCATTGGCACAGTAGTGCAGTGTAAATCTGCAGCCTCTGTTATTAGAGAAATCTCTCATTTGTCCTGCTTTATCCAGCTCCATTCCAACAGAAGACAAATGATGTGATGCTGCTGCCCTCTGCTCTGACTCTGGTTCACAGCCAGCCCTGTGATGTGATCACTGCCATGGAATTCTCACCTTCAGGGTGTTACTCCAGCTGCAGAAGCAGAAGGCTTTCAGAAAAACCCACGTGTCTGGTTACAGTTGAACAGATCCTGGGGATGGTGCAGAGACCCAATCCAAACCTTTTTGACTTGGATTCCATGTTCTAATAGGATATGTTTAGTAGTCTTTACATCCCATTGACTCACTCTTGGGAGCTGTTGCCTGATCTGTGAAGTGGCAGCACTGCAGCTACTTGGGGAGACCCACTGAAAAGTGAGGCTCAGTTTTGGCTTCACCATTTCTGACTGGTGCAGGTTTTCACACCCAGAATCCCTTCCCTTGGGTGATCTCCTCTAGGGAACTGGAGTGGACAGGCTTTCTGGAATGCTGGACACTGCATGCTGAGCTGCTTTACACTTCAGATGTCCTTAAGTGTAATTGCCTGTTCTGATTTCCTCTTCTGTGTGCAGTTTGACTTCTCCTTTGTGGATGTGTATCGAGTGAGGGGCTTCCAGTTCACATCCAAGCTTGCAGAGGACAGTGACAGCAGTGTCATGGACGTGGGCAAGAAAAGGTTTGGCCAGTTCTGCAGAGACCATCCAGCCTGCTGCTGTCACCTTGCCAACAGCACCTGGAACTGTGATGGAGAGACTCTGGACAGCTCAGCAATTGAAGTGAGGCAAGTATTGATTGTTCTCTCTGCACCAGAAAACACAAAGCCTTTTATTTCTTTGAAAGATGCTCATCAAGACATCCCAAAAAAGGTTCCTTTGTGGAATAAATTTGAGTCTTCTGATAAGAAAGTGGTTTGGGTTTTGGTTGTTTGGGGTTTGGTTGAGTTTAGTGGGTTTGGTTGGGTTGGATTTGGTTTGTTGTGAGGTGTTTTTTGTTTTGTTTTTTTTTTTAAGTCCTTCCCATAGAATATTCCCACCATGTATATTGCAAATGACCTTTTTGAGTGAGCTGGCCCAACCTTTGAAGTCATACATACTTCTTAGGAATGGGTGTTCTGTGCTCAGAGTGGTGAAGGTGATGTTGGGAGGGTTGTTTTGAAACAAGTGGAGTACCTCACCACCCTGAGCAGTAGCTTTTCCTGGTCAATGAAGCATCTTTGTCTTACACAAATATGATGTCCCATAGTTTGTGTTTTTTTGCCACAGCACAGTCTCAGCTCCAGCCCTGTGGTGTGGAGAAAGTAGTTTGCAGTTGTTCAAATCAGGAGGAAAGGGAGGTTTGTGAAATTTGAAGGGCTTTTTTTCCTTTTTTGTTTGGAATTAAGGCAACCAAAAACCACAGTGCAAGGTGTTTACATGCAAGTGTGTTTCATGAAAACATCAGTGATGTTTATAAATAGTGTATTAGGGAAGATCATTTAAGTGCCCCATGAAACTCTGAGTGTGGAAAAGAGGAGTAAGAGGAGTGATGGAACCAGGAGAGCATCCAGCTTCTCTGCAGAGGGGTGTGGTATCCAGGAGAGCAGGGCTTCCACAGCCTGGAGCAATGAACTCTGTCCAACTCAGGGATTATTAGAATTAAATATCTAGTACCCGTGTATTTATTAATTGATTTCTGTATTTTTCCAGAGTTCACTGCCAGTTAATGAAACTATTTGCAAGAGGAATTGAAGAAAACTGTAAAGATGAAGCTGCCTACAGCCAGAGTAGCATTGAACCATTACTATAGACACTGCTCCTCCACTGGGAGTATAAAACATAGGGCTCAAGGAAATTGAGCAAATATGCATTTTAGTCAAATTGACAAGTATTTAAACATTTTAGATTTTTTTTTTTTTATGGCTTCATGATAATTTTAGACTGTGTTATGTCATTTTAAATGCATTGTAATCATGGAAATGTGTCTTGAAGCAATGTAATCTAACTGATGTTAGAAAAGAGGGTTGGCATATATATATATGTATACACAATAACTGATCAACTCTCTGTGCTTTTTTGGAGAGCTAATTTAGTAGTTATGTTGCAATAATACCTAAATGTTATAAAACATTGGACTTTCCACTGTCATCAAACCAGGATTTCAAGATACTTTTTCAGTGCCTGAGAAGACCTTTTCTTCTGTGAGTGTCAGGTAGTTGCTCGTGGCTAAATGCTGGACAACAGTGTTGTCATTTGCATCTCCTCTGTAGTACAACCCTTCATTTTTAATTCTAACTATACCTTGCAACTTATCAATGCAATTCAAACACACATTCCTGGCTTTAATAATAGGAGGTTAGAAATAGCTGAGTAAAGAAAAGCACATCTCCATCCAGGTCATACCTTGCCCTCTGTCCAGGCCATACCTTACCCTATATATTCAATTTATAGAGGCTTCCTTGCATGATGCTTCTGGGGCTTACAGAGGGGTTATGACTGTTGGGATGGTCCCAAATTCCATACACTCCAGCTGAGATGTCTTGCAAGCAGCTCCCAGGGGCCCTGTACAATACCTGGAAGGCACAGACAAAGGAAAATATAAATATCTTCTCAAACACCAGCAAGTTCCCTTTGTTTTTAAAAGATTTAAAAGAAATCTTCCCTCTTCCATATGCAATTCTTTGGAGATTTGACTACCTGTGTTAAAATGTCCTTGCAAAATAAGATGTTGAGATGTGAAGTGAAATTCTATGTGACTATTTAAATTTGTTTTTTTATACCATGTTTATTTAAGGAAATATGAAAATCATGTGGTTTGTGATAATCTGAGAAATAATGAATTTGCTGTGCTGATTTAATAGCAAAAAAAGAGACTATCCTGTGTAGCAGTGCAGTGAGAATGGACATTGTGTATGCATTTCTGTGTTGTGGCACATCCATGTTTTTTGTGTAGGCTTGGAGCTGAATTGTGCTCCTCCTGTGCATCTGTTCCTGTGTGAGGATCAGAAGTCAGCCCCTCTCTCCTCTCTTCCCTCAAACCTGTAATTCTCTCTACATTTTACTGTATCTCAGCATTTGGGATATGTCTGGACAGTTAATCATTCTCTAGTCCTGTCTATTTATTGACACTCCTGTCATTCAGTTTTTATTAGTTTTTTATGTCTTTGGTCTGAGTGAGCCATGGTGATTGGTCATTTCATTGCTGAAGCACTTGAAAATTGTTAGAAATGGCTGATTTTTTTTAAATTTTTTTTTCTGTTGAAGTTCTTTACATTCCAGTTTTATGTACTCTCAAAATGCTGTGATTTGTCTTTGGAACAGAGTTTTATTCATCCTGCTCTTACATGATAAAAAGCACTTGCAAATTTTATTTGCTTAAAGTACAGTCATCTAAAGTTTAGGGCCTGGATTTTATGTAGTATTTCAGGGAAATATTGGAATACTTTTCCAGAAGTGCTGCTGTTTGCTCTCTGTATGTGATGCAGAGAGTTGAACTGTTGATGGTCAGATGTTCTGTACCGAGAGTGTGCTGTACTCTGTGTTGCTAAAGCCATGTTTAATCCCTGAAACCATACTTGAACTGAGAACCCCCCTGGAAATGGGATTATGCAGACATTTCTTCCTTTGAAAGCAGCATTTGCTGAGAGTCCTGCAGCTGTCAGGCTCTCTCCAGGACTATCAGGAGACAACTGTTCTTGTGCAGGGCACGATCAGTGTCAGAGGCTTTGCAGCAGCATCACGTGGAAGGATCTTGGGTGACAGAAAAGCTGCATGGTTGCATCTGAATAATTCTGTTTGTAGCACATGAGAGCAGCAGAGAACCCCCTGTGTGGTGTCTGACACGTCCAGGTTGTGTTTAAGAAGAGAGCTGTGTAAGTAGCATCCACTTACATTTTCATTCTAGGGTCTTTTCTCTGAGTATATGGAAATTATGTGTAAGAAAACAGAGATTTTTCTTTTTTTCCCCCCAATCTTGCTGGCTTCAAGATTAGAAAATGTGATCTAGGGGCATTTCATGGAACAAATAAAATCATGTCCTACAGCAACAGAGTGGTTTTCTTCATTTCCCAGCTTGACTGGAAATTATCCAACCCTTTTGGTCAACAGAGGTGTGGCAGTGGTGTGCCCAGGGTGACCCTGTGGGCAGCTGGAACCAGGAGGAGAGTGGATAAACTCCTCTCTGGGCTGCCCACAGCTTTGTCCTCAGTGTGAAGGAAGGCAACTGGTGAAGCAACTCTAGTAAGGTAAATCAGAAATTGAAGGGGGGGAGAAGAAAATGAGTTAAAATGCAAGTAGTTGGAGTTATGGAAAAATGTAAACTAGAAAAAGAAAACTGCCATTCTAAGAAATGTCTTCTAGTGTATTTCATTGCAATCATTAGTAACAGAAGCAGTACCTGTTCTAATGAAAACATGCTTATTGTAGGGGACCAGTGGGCACAGGAGAGCATCCTTTTTGAAGAAAACATTTTTTTTGAAGGAGACTTCTGCTTTTTTGAAGTGTATGAGGGGAAGGTGACAAGATTTCAGTGGCTGGAGGGGCTGCAGTGGTGGAGAGTGAGTTCCAGGCAGCTCCAGGATGGACCTGTTCCTGCCCAACCTGAGCTGGTGGGGGATGCTGGCAGCACTTCCGTGGTACCATCTTCAAGAAGGGGTAAAAAGTGCTGCACAGCAGCTTTGGAAGGAAGGAGGGGTTGATAAAGACCCTCAGGTGAGTGCAGGAGAGGTGCTACCTGCAGCCTGGGGTGAGCAGGCTGAGCTGGAGGGGGGAGCAGAGCCCCCTGCATCCAGTTGTGCAAGAAGGAAATGTTTGCAGGGGAGAGTGGGAAGGTGGGGGGAAGACTTAGAGATTTCTCTGACCCCCTCTGTCTTGCACTTCAAGTCTTATTTCCCTAGAACTTAATCCCCCTGAAGTAAATGAATTGTGGGAATCCATCATTTTAATTCTCATTAGGAACCTTGCTCTTACTTCAGATTTCCAGCAGTAAATGTAATGGATTCTAAGTGGTGCTGAAGTTGCAGCAAATGAATTCTGTCCATAATGGAGTGCCAGCCTCCCCCATAGGTCTGTCTTGCCCAGTGACAGGCACGTGGTGCACGTCCTACAAAGGCTTATGCCTGCTCTTAATTAATGTGGGACTAGTCCCATTAATTAGAGGGGGGGTGGGGCATTCAGTCTGCAATCAGTCATGCCTTTCAAATCCTCTGCAATGAGAGGATTAACTTCTTTTTTTTTTTATATAAATATATTCCATTTCCTACTGTTTAGAAATGATTCCTAATATGTACTTACTAAAATTGCCAGCAAGAGATTGTCTGCAAAAGATGTTTATTCCTTTAAGGCTCTCAGAAAGGTGACTTGTTCTTTTTAGCAGCTATTTCACCTGAAGGGCAGTTTTTGTGCCTTATTTCATAGTAGTCCTCCAGCAATAAACCAAATCAATAGGGGTTTTTTTGATCGTTGCTGTTGTTTAGGGGGTTTTTTTTGTGTGTTTGGTTGTTGGGATTGGTTTTCTTCTTGCATGCAGGGAAGACTTCAATAGTGTAGAAAAGGAAAACAGAGATGGGGGAAATAATTATTCATAAAGGGAATAGCAGAAGTGATGTGAATTTAAAAATCCACAGAGAAAAATTCTGGAAAGGATGAAAACCTGAAACAAATCTGAAACATAAGGAAAATAAGTAGGAAATTAGAATACAGATTATTTATATATTCTACACCTGTTCTTCAGAGCTTGCAGTGCTGTATCCTCTGCAAGGTAGTTTAGCTGTTGGATCAGACTACTTAAAAGGTTTTTTTATAGTTAGAAAACTTGTGTTCCTCACTTAACTGCAGGTCCCTTGCTGTGTTTAAACTGCTGGATCTGTCCTCTGGAGGCACAGAGAATGGCTAGTTGCCTTCAGGGAATCCCCTACCTATGCTCTTCTGTTCCCTCTCAGTCCTGGTCTTTGCCTAAATGGTATTTATCAGACAGAGAAGGAAAAAAAACATGATATTCAAGCATACACTGATATCAGGAAAAGCTACTTAAAGTTGATTTCTGTTTACCACCAAAGAAGGAACTCTATAATAGAGTGCTGGTATGTACAGGGTTGCTCCAAACAAGGCATGAGTGTCTGCAAGAAATCTCCAAGCAGATGCTGTTAGTTCCTATAGACTGTGTTTTCATGGGATGCTGTTGAAAACTGCTCTGAGGGTTGCACTGCTGGTAGATCCCAAGAAGAAGGAACCCATTAAAGTAAGTAGCTCTCAGGTGGCTGGAGCCTCCCATTTCTATTTTGTCTTAAAACACTAGAATTTTCTAGAGAAAACAGACCAAACCTGAACACCCAGTGCTGCTGGGGTTGCCATTTCATGCTAAAGGCTTTCAGGAAATCCTTAACACCTTAGTAGCAGGAGCAAGGAAGGGTGAACATAGACTTGTTAACTCACCAGAGCAACAGGAGGTGTCGTTCATTCTCTGTGTGGAGGCAAAGCTTCGAGCTAGCTGAAGAATTTCTCCTTTTCTCTATGTAAGGGTTGACAGACTTGGTGGAGGAAGGTGAGGCAAGGAGGGAGCACAGGGCTGCAGAGGAGTTCACCCTGAGGCTCTTCTGGTGGGAGCAGCAAGCAGGGATGCTTCCTCTGGATGGACTAGTGCAGAAGAGAGATGAGTTGAGCAGGGACAGCAGAAAATCTGTGTTTGTGCAGACTCAGCAGCCCAAACTCACCCTCCCAGTGGACAGAACATTACTCTGCACTTGTCTAAGCTGCTGGGGTTTGGGCCCAAAGGCTGTTGCTGTCTGCCCTGCCTTCAGGGGTCACTGGTCTGGGATAAATCTGTCCTGTAACAGTGCTGTGGGAAGCTGGTGATGGTGTCAGTGTGGAGGAGACCCCCAAGAGTGCCTGAGCAATGCTGCCCACAAGCACTATGTTCCAGGAGCCATTAACTGGCCTGTGCTGCTGGAGAGGCTGTGAGGGAGAAAAGGCTCATGTTGAGCCTGGAGAAAATGGCACTGCCATGCCTTTGGGCAGAGGGATATTCTGCATTCAGATGCAGGAGGGTGGAGCCAGCAGAGAGAACTCTGCCTCTTGTTTTTGGGTGGGATCTCCAGCCTGCGGCCTGCGGTCGCCATGTTGGAAGCACGAAGCCATTAACTGGCCTGTGCTGCTGGAGAGGCCTTGAGGGACAAAAGGCTCACCTTGAGTCTAGGGAAATGCCATCCCTGGAGAAAATGGCACTCCTTTGGGCAGAGGAATATTCTGCAGTCAGATCCAAGAGGGTGGGGCCAGCAGAGAGAACTCTGCCTCTTGTTTTTGGGTGGGATCTCCNTCCTTGTGTTTCCCCTCAACCTCTTGTCTCCAACTGACTCCCATTGCCTCTTGTCCTGTCACTGGATGGCACTGAGCGGAGTCTGGCTCCATCCTCTCTACTCTGCCCTGAACATATTGACAGACACTGCTGAGCTCCCCCCTCAGTCTCCTCTTCTCCAGGCTAAGGAGCCCCAGCTCTCTCAGCCTCTCCTCATATCCAGCTTTGTTTTGGTTCTTACTCTTTGTATCACAAATCAATGCCTATAATCCAGGAAAAGAGAAGATTCTTTTTCAGGAGGGTGTCAAATGCTGCCTTTCCATGCAGTTCTATGTGTGTCACTTGGTTTTTTTCCACACTTGTTTTTTTCTAAAGCTGAAATTATTTTATGATAATAAAGTCACTGACACACTGTTAGATAATTCTGCATGTTAATGTAAATAATTTTTTTATCTACCTTACTGCAGTAACGGCTGTTTTTTTTAATCCTGACTTGGTCCTGCAGCTCCCTCTACTGAAAATTATCTTAAAAGAACTATGTTTCTGAATCCAGCATTCATTTTGAAGGGAGTCTGGCAAATCCATTTCCCGTGGTTCCTACAGATGAGATCTGCACTGACATGCTTCAATTCAAATTACGTGTTCCTTCACGTGAGTAATTCCTACTTTTAATTTCCTCTGTGGGATTCAGTGTGATCAAACAGTGATAGATGCTGCATAGTTGGGGTTTTTGTCCTAAACAATTAAAAGATGGTCTCCCTCAGCTTTTCCCCTTCCTCATTGCTATCCTGACCTTCCACTATTCCCATTGTTTTCTTTGCTGGCTCAAGTGGCACCTGTAGTTCTGGCCTGAAGACACATCTCTGTTGCTCTATCTTCACTACTCCCTTGGCCTCCTGCTGCAGCACATGGGCTATCAGTCTCATTTTATTATCTTCTGGAACTTTCCTGCTCAGTTTTGGGGTGCAGACATACACCTGAGACAAGGGATTTACTTATCTATCTAGAAGAGTTGTTTGGCACCTGGACATGTTCCTTGTCAGCTCTGGGGTAGTGGCTTTTTGAGTGTCCCTCTGAGTGTTTGAAAGTTTTCCAAAACTCCTTTTATCAAGGATAAATTATCAACTCCTTTTATCATACTTCTCTCTAAAAGACTGGGTTAAAAAAAGCATGTTGCTGTGAGCAGTGAGCTTTTCTTACTTAATTCCACATTAAAAGGAATCTCCAAGGAAACAAAAGTACTCTGTGGTGCTGCTGAGATGGTTGTTCCCTCTCTTAACCTTCCAATGGCCATCTTTATTGAAAGCCTTTAAAAAAACTCAATTTCTTTAACATGTACAAATATGGACAATATAAATGTCAATATTTATGCTCTAAGTGTTTTCCCCTGTATAGCAGAGCAGTGATATATGTGTAATAGCAATTTTTGCAGAAAACAGGATAGATTGATTCCAGTGCAAACGTCCCTAACATTTATTGCCATGAGCTGCCTTGTTTACAATGGGTTCCATAATCCACACAGCACTCGACTGAAGCACATCCTAATGTTTGTAACTGGATTTCCTCAGACACCACAAGCTGTCAAAGGGAAAATGGCCAATCCTACGGCCAGAAGGGCTGTGTGGTGCCTGAGCATGCCTTTTAAATCAGGGGTATTAATATCCCTGGGGCCTGTGGTGAACACAAGGCTATCAACAGGGCAGCAGGAGCAGCATCAATCCCTCTGCCCTGGGGGGAGCAGCAGGGGGAACAGCACAGACTGAAGCCAGACCTCTGTGTGTTCTCCAGGTTGTGTGGAAGGCTCAGCCAGTGGCATGATGATTATAAAATCCAAAGTGGCTGCACGTTGGAGCCTTTGGCTGTGACCATTCCATTCCTCTCCAGCAGCCTCATAAGGCTGTGAAATTTAGCTGCTCCTCAGCAGAGCCTTTGCAGGTGAGCTGCTGAGCACCAGAGGGGTTTGCTCCTCTGAGGGGCAGAGATAAGAAGGTGGGCAGGTCAGCTGCATCGTGGGCTGATGGAGATCATCCCCTTTGGTTTGCTGCAGAGCCACAGCAGCTTATCCCAGGTGAAACCTGCTGCTCTGCTGAGCTGATGTATGTACTTAATGCAGGCACATATCAGGAAGCTTTGCATCAAACTTATCAACTGGCTTTGCATCCCTGCTGTGACTCCTGGAATCGTGTTCTGTCAGCTCTGTTAAGGAGGCAGCTTTTTATTTGCTTGGTGTACAGAGGAACTAGATTAATAGGAGGTTAGGTTCATTTTCCAGCTGGGTCTCCAGTAAGGCAAATTAGCATTTTCTATTGAATACACAAGCCCATCTAAACAGAGGTGAGGAGACAGTCTATTGACATTATGTAAAGGCAGTGTATCAGTTGAAAGGGTTCTGTTTGCCTAGAAGAGTGTGAAGGAGACTATTTAATTACCTGTCTAGGGTTGACAAAGATAAACACCCTGTTATTATTCTATATATTTGCTTGTAACTCAATTAAGGATGTGTACTTAATTGTATCACCAATATGAAGAAATAAGTGCTAAGGTGTTTGAAGGCTGGAGGAAATGAGATGTCCCTCAAGAAACATGAAAGGTCAGGGAGTAGAGAAAGCAAGGAAGCATAAAATGATGGCATTGGTATTCAACCAAGATCAGAAGGGAAGGGCTGTGTTATCTGAATTCCCAGTTGTGGTGTTGGATTGAGGAGTTAGCAGAGAGTGTGGACTTGTGGGGCAGAGGCAGCAGCATGAAGTGACTGAAGGAGAGCTCTTGTTCTCCAGCTCTTTCCTTACACTCACCTAGTTAACAATATTTGCTGTCTTCTGTGGGCAACACTCTCAAATAATCACATTTAGTGCAAGGCACTATCAGCCCATTTCATTTTCCTGCCTCCCCATATTAATTATCCCATTAAAAACACAGCCAAGGAGGTGAGTGGCTGGGGTTGGTTTCTTTTAATTCAGGATTAATTCACAGGGCTGTCTGATCAACTCCTACCTGTCCTTTTTAATCTGCTGAGTCTTTTAGCATGGCTTTTGACTGCATAGATCATACAGGCCAAACTGGGCAGCCCCACCCTCACCCAGTACCCACAGCAGGGTGCTGACCAGTATCCCTGTCACACATCCCCACAGCAACAGTGTCAGCCAAAAGTCGTGGCTCTGGTGCTGACAACCAAATTTCCTCTCTAGGGATGATAGTGTTCTTTAGTTAAATTCACAGGAAAATAAATAACTTTTCTAAAAGAAAGCCAAAGAATTCATTTGGAGGTGAGCAATTGTTCTTAAAAGGCAGCACTTGTCTGCCACAGCTCCAGAGACAGCACTCTCCTCAGGAAGGAGCTTCTGTGGTTATTATCCTCATTCCTGCAGGTCCAGCTGCCTTGCCAGAGGAATGTGGAGCAGCTTTAATCACAGCTTTAACCTAATGTGGCAGATATTTATGATAAGAACAGTGGTGTCAGCTGTGTCAGATGCTGTAAAAAAAACCCAACCAACCCCAAAACAATCAGCTGTCAGCTGGATTAAAAAAACCCAACATTTTCCTCTGAAAGTGCTGAGGTAATTTAAGAAGAAAAAAAAATTATAAAGAGCAAAATGTAATTTAATCAGACTACTTCAATGACAAATTGCAGCTGGGGAAGTCTCCTGGGGTTGCAAGGAACATGTTTATCCTGTCAGGTGTGTCAGAGGAGGATCAGATGGAGACATTGTGATGGCAGGAGAGAAGCAGGGAAGGTTCTTTGCTGTTGGAGCAGCCCAGGAGCCCCATCTCCCGGGGTGAGAGGAAAAGCAGGTTGACTCCTGTCCTGTGCCACAGCTCCAGCCCACTGATGCAGTCTGAGTGGCAGCCCCTCCAGCAGCTCCTTCCACACCTACCCTCTCTGTCCTTACTCCCTGCTTCCTCCAAGCTCTTCAGCAAGCCCCTCACTGCACCTTCCCTGCTTGCTGGGCACCTGTGAGGTGCAGGAGAGGGTCTGTGATCAACCTGGGGATGAGTGCCAGGCTCTGACTGCACGTCCTGCAATCACCAGTAAGCAAGCAATAAACCTGAATGGGGCTGAGCTGCTTCAAAGGCATCTAGGGTGTTGTTAGCAATCCAGAAGGATTAGATCTGTGGTCTGGGGCAAATATATTGGAACTAAATGCAGGCTCACACCCAGATGGAGGAGTTTAGTCTACTTTGGGAGCCTAAACTAGGGCAGAGAAACTCAATCACTGGCCCTATTTACAATTAATATCACTCTAAATCCATTCAGGCCACTTTTTCTCTTTGTCTTTTAGTCCAGAACAGACACTTTATATTATTACACTGCTCATGCACAGAGTAGGCTGCTAGTACTATTTTTTTTTTGCCTGCCAATAGGTGTTGATGGATCAGCCCTGAAAGCTCTCCCGTGGCTCGAGGAGCAGCATGATGCTCAGAGGTGCTGCCTGCCCCAGATGTGGAAGGTACCAGCATTGCCCTGGCACAGACCTAGCCTGGAGCCTAAGTGTGCCCTCAGGAGGATCACAGCAGAATTCTGTTCTCCTGAAAATACTCCAAATACCACAGGTTTTTTGAGTCTGTAGTCTGCTTGTAGATCAGGCAAATAATTCTGCCTCTAACAGCCTGTGATGTCTGGAGGGCTCTGGGGTGTCTACAGGCAGAGGGCTCAGGGTTTCATCTCCTGGTTGAGGGTGTGTTGTGTCATTTCAGCTCATCCATTTCCACTGCTTTGTTCCTGTTCTTAAAAAAAAAAACCCATTTCACGTGGGTGTTTTGACCTCAGAAGCCAGATGTCTGTATGACTCCCTGCAGCTTCCTAGGAGGGGTAGCAGGCTGCTGTGTTCTGTGATGATGATGGAAGCTTATTGCTTGGGTACAGTTTGTGTCTGCCTAATGCACATTTTCTCCACAGCCAGTGCTTCCCAAACATCTTTTTAATTTGTTCCTCTTCCTCACACCCTGTGCTCAAAGGTTTCTATTTATGCTTTCTGTCTCCCACCAGCTGTTCTGGCCAGTTCTCAGAATGAAGACAAGCACCTCAGTGGACACAGGCTGCACTGGACATACAGGTGTCTAGCTGTGGGCTGTGTTGTGTAAGAACCACTGTTTAAATTGCTCCAAAAACCAGGAAAACAATCATTCCTTTTCATTATTTTGTTGGGTTTTGCTTCTGAAATACCTCTGAGTGTCAGGTAATGGAACCAAGTCATAATGGTAATGTGGCACACTTCTACAACAACAAAGCAACCGATGTATTTAATGAATTAAAAGCACCAAAGGCAGGATTTGAATGTAGGAGTCACCTGAAGCACCAGCTGAGGTGCTGTGGCAGCAGCTGGATGTGGTGCACTGCTCCCTGCCCAGCTCAGACCCCCAGAGGGTGCCAGGCTGGGCATTGTGAGGGCCCCTCTGTGCCCTGCCCTGGGAGGGGGAAAGGAAATATTTTGCCAGGCACAAACAAAATGAACAAACACCCTTCTTAATTAGGTTGTAGAAGACTTACTGCCAGCCTTCTGAGGGCATTTGGCATGGAGCTTTTTTGCACCTTGCTGAAATCCTTCTCTCTTCTTTTAGTGAGGCTTGAGAGTGGCCAGGAGGTCCCATCAGTGGAAGAAGGCTGGCACAGAGCATGAAAAGCAGGCAACCAGCAAAACTTCTTCCAAGAGACTAATGACCTGGAGCTGACTTCAGCCCACACATTCCTTCTTGGTGATTGGGAACGTCCCCCATGGTGACAGTGAGCACCACTGAGGTACTGGCAATGCAAATCACACTGGAATTGTGGTCAGGATGTGTGTGGCAAGAGTTTGCCAGCTGGAATTCTGTGTCACACTGCTGACCCAGGAATCCCATCAATCCCATCAATTGACATCAAGCCTTGCACCCTGCACTTGTGGCCTATCCAGGAGAAGCTGGCCAGAGAGCACTGGGCTCCAAGGTGGCTCTTCACCAGCAAGACTACTTTGCCATTCCATTTTTCATAAGTTTACGTGGCTGGGAGTTTTGTCAGATAGCTTCTCATCAGAGCAACTTAGCCAAATGCTAGCAGCAATGACAACTGGCAACTCTAATTACACTTGACAGAGTACAAGACAGTTTTTTCTCCCTACCAGATGCTTCCACTGCTGCAGGCTCCCCCATCTACTCATCCCTGCCTCGGGTAGAGCTTATTAAGACACGCACCTGTCATTTGGGGCATCACAAAGATGTGGCAGTGTGCAGCACAAATGCCAGTGTAAACAGCCTCTCTCTGTCACTGAGGGCCCCCTTCAGCAGCCAGGAGCTTGTCACTGTGTGAAGAGATGCTTCTGAGCTGGGGGCAGCCCCCTGCTGGCATCCAGGGGGGTATCAGGGTGCCTCCCTGTCCGAGTGCTTTAGGGCTGATGTGCTCCTCGGATCCTCACACGGTGCTTTCTGCTCCCTGGGGTGTCTCAGCCTCTGCTTGATGAGGCAGCAGGGGCAGACAGGATGGTCTGACTGCTGTGGTGTGAATGCTGCAGGGTAGGCTGGCTCAGTGTTTCTGGTCCAGAGAAACCACAGAGCAGCAATCTGTTCAGCATGCACGGATCTGTTTCCCCATTTTGCTTTGGTGTACACATCTTTGTTTAATATCACATTGGTTTGCCTTCTCTGTGTGGGAGGAATGGACTTTGTTTCCTTGCTGCAGGACACAAGGGAAGGCAGATCAGAAAGTGTTCCGTGGGGAAAAGGACACACACCATGTTTCAAGGATCTCAAAACAGTATTCCTGATGTGGAGCAAGACAACAAGGACAAGAAATGGCTGTACTCTCATAAGGAGGTTGGTAGAAAGACAATGGCAAGCTAAAATATCATGTTATTGAGAAAAAAAACAATATCTCAACAGCTGATTGATCATCTCTGGGTCTAACAGACACCATTGTGAAATACTTCCCACTTGTCCCAGCTGCTGGTGCTTGCTGCTGATGCAGAGGCAATATTCCCTTCTCTCCACTCTTTTTTCCCCCAAAAAATCCTACCCCAAACCATACTCACAAGGCAAGAGTGGAAACTGAGTTTTAGAGCGCTGTGGGCTGTTATTTGTTCCACTTTATACAGAAAGGATTTGCAAAGTCTAGGAGAACAGCTCAGCAGTTTTGTGCTGTCTGGGGAAACCAACATCAGTGCTGCAGGGAAAAATCAGGGTGTTCCTCCTCAGTTTTGTTCCTGTGCTTCTTACAGAGAAACAACCAACTAAAGAGCAACCTACTTAGAAAGTTTCACAGAGGTTTGGTTTTTTTTGATGGTTTAAAAGGTGTATTTTTAGTATCTTCCTGTCTCAAGAGCCAACACCTTTCATGATTACTAGTCCAGATATTTTGAGCCCAGAAGTATCCATAACATTTCCAAAGTAGGTTTTATATGCTTAAAAAATAATTCATACTTTAGTAGTGAGCTATCTCAAAGGCCTTTAGACCTGGGAGATTGGTTGTTTTTCCTTTCCATTGGCATAGGGGTTTCCATTTCCAGTCATACCCAATATACTATGTATCTGGCATTAAAACTCTGACATTTCTAGGCAAAGAAAATTTGTCACTGTGCTACCACTGATTTTTACTTTCCCAATAGCTCACACAGGTGTCATTTCAGGAGAAAATCCATGTCTGAAATGAAAAAGAGGCAATATTAGCTACAGGGAGCTGTTCCTATTTGGGAACTGCTGAAATAATTCCTAGGTGATGGGGTTTGAGAAGCAGATGAAGTGGTCAAAGGTGCATGATAAATTCAAATATACCAGTGTAATTTAACACCCCATCCTCAGCCAGAGAGCTGTGTGAGCTCTGCTGATTGAGTCCCCCAGGGCTGGCAGAGGTGGCAAATGCAAAGGGCTGGGGGACAAGCTACAGGGAGATTGATCTAAAGCAGCTGAGGTTTTCCCTCCCCACACCCAGCACCCCTGGGGCTCCCTCTGCACCCTCTGATGAGCATGCAGGGTGCAGGAGCAGGGCCCTGTGCCAGTGCTCACCCTGTCCCCTCACACCAGCCCTAGGGCAGAAAAAAAGAAGAAAAAAAAGGCAAAATTGTTTTTAAATTAAAAACAGAAATTATTTTGGGGGCATGGCTCTTATTTTGAGTGCAGAACACCCCAGGTTTTTAACTTTGGGTGGTGAGATGACTGGGTTGTTACATTAAAGAAATAAACCTGTAGGAAGTGAGTGTGCAATAGTGATTTCTCTGGGTGTTTGCACACCAGCCCAGCCCTTGGTGCTTTTGCTGAACAGCTTTTAATGATAATGTACTCCCTAATTTGCTCCCTCCCTGATTTGCATTTCCTAGAGCTAGTTTCTCAAAGCCATAATGAGAGCTGAGGCAATTATTTCTCATGTCTGGGCATATTTATCAACTGGAATCAAGTATTGATCATCTGTAGGGAAGGGCTTATCCCTCCTTCCCAATTCCCAGCTGGAATTTTTATCAGGGAGTTGAAAGCTGGGTTTGTATTCCTGTTTTTAGGCAAAGCTCATCAGGCCCTGCAGGTTCCTAACAAAAGCCAGTCATGCTGCTGGCTTGTCAGAACTGCTGCCCCTCAGTTATTTGGCTGTTCTGTCTCAAATTTGGCATTTCATGCTTTTCTCACGTTCAGATCAAAAGATCTGGAGGGAAAGGAGAGGACTTTGCACCATGAATGTGATTCTAAGGTTTTAAGACTAAGTACATAATACATTTTTTTGGTGCCTTTCTTCCTTAGCTGCATATCAGCTCGCTCAGATCAGATTTCTGTCACCTAAACACCCCTTGCCAGGAGAAGCCTGCTGCTTTCAAGGATGAAAATTTGCTTCTCAGCAGGATCCAGCAGGTCCAGCATCACATCAGTACTAACAGCCAGTGCTGGCTCCACTCTTCAGCCTGTGCTGTGAGGCCCTTATTGCCAGAGGAGTTTAAAGAGTTGTGAAATTGCTGCAGACTCCTGTCACTCCAGCACAGATGTGTGTGACCACCTCTGTTTCAGAGGTAAGAGCACAAAATCAGAGGGAAATAAGAAGTTAAGCAAAAACCTTGCTGAATAACCTGTGTGGAAGCCTTGAGTCTGACTCCTGGGCTGCTTAGTTCTGCCTCTAACCACAGCTAGAGCTTTTCCTTGTGTTTCAAAGGCATGATTGTACTATTTTACAGCTCATCATACACTGTGTCAGGAGGTGCCTCACTTAACTGATGGAGAGAAGTGTCCTGGCCTCCCATTCCCCCCCTATACATTTATTTCAGTGTTTGGGGGGGAAATGCTGTGTAAGAACATGTGTAACCAAATCCTTAGGGCATTCAAAAGGCCAGACTTTCATTTCTGCAATGTGCATTCTGTGTGATTTGTGATATTTCACCACCAACCTCCAATGGAAACCCTGCACACAGCCTTTGCTGGGGTGGAGCTCAGGAACTGAACACAGGGAAACTTTAAATGGACATTTTAAACCTCAACATTTCCCCTTTCATTAGGCATTTTATTCTTCTTAAAGTTCTTTATGTTCTGTCATCATCTTCCTAGGCAGGCTGGTGCCCAGGCCTGTGTGCAGGCTGTAATTTGTACAACAATTATTTCATATTTGTCATGTTTCTAGGCTGCACACACCTTTAGATTCTGCTCAGTGCCCTAATTTCACCAGTAAGAGTTTGGGGTTTGGGTTTTTTTTAACCTTATGCAGAAAGAGAAGTGAGCAGCTTTTCATTTTAATTATTTTAGTTTCTGACAGCACGAATGTGTAAAGAACTGCCAGGGTGAAAGGATTTTCCTGGGCTACAGGACCAGGAAATAAACTCATTTTGCTTATAAAACAGAACCAACGCTGTATGGGATATTCAAATATTTCCCTCCCTTTGTTTTCTTAAAGCACAGAGCTGCTCATTTTGGAGTGCAAAACAAGAACATGGGTTTGTCATCCTGACTCTGAAAATAAACCAGCCATAAGCAGCTATTTCTCACGACAGCATGACAGTCAGATGTCACAGGCAAGATGCTATCTGNACCCCTTGCCAGGAGAAGCCTGCTGCTTTCAAGGATGAAAATTTGCTTCTCAGCAGGATCCAGCAGGTCCAGCATCACATCAGTACTAACAGCCAGTGCTGGCTCCACTCTTCAGCCTGTGCTGTGAGGCCCTTATTGCCAGAGGAGTTTAAAGAGTTGTGAAATTGCTGCAGACTCCTGTCACTCCAGCACAGATGTGTGTGACCACCTCTGTTTCAGAGGTAAGAGCACAAAATCAGAGGGAAATAAGAAGTTAAGCAAAAACCTTGCTGAATAACCTGTGTGGAAGCCTTGAGTCTGACTCCTGGGCTGCTTAGTTCTGCCTCTAACCACAGCTAGAGCTTTTCCTTGTGTTTCAAAGGCATGATTGTACTATTTTACAGCTCATCATACACTGTGTCAGGAGGTGCCTCACTTAACTGATGGAGAGAAGTGTCCTGGCCTCCCATTCCCCCCCTATACATTTATTTCAGTGTTTGGGGGGGAAATGCTGTGTAAGAACATGTGTAACCAAATCCTTAGGGCATTCAAAAGGCCAGACTTTCATTTCTGCAATGTGCATTCTGTGTGATTTGTGATATTTCACCACCAACCTCCAATGGAAACCCTGCACACAGCCTTTGCTGGGGTGGAGCTCAGGAACTGAACACAGGGAAACTTTAAATGGACATTTTAAACCTCAACATTTCCCCTTTCATTAGGCATTTTATTCTTCTTAAAGTTCTTTATGTTCTGTCATCATCTTCCTAGGCAGGCTGGTGCCCAGGCCTGTGTGCAGGCTGTAATTTGTACAACAATTATTTCATATTTGTCATGTTTCTAGGCTGCACACACCTTTAGATTCTGCTCAGTGCCCTAATTTCACCAGTAAGAGTTTGGGGTTTGGGTTTTTTTTAACCTTATGCAGAAAGAGAAGTGAGCAGCTTTTCATTTTAATTATTTTAGTTTCTGACAGCACGAATGTGTAAAGAACTGCCAGGGTGAAAGGATTTTCCTGGGCTACAGGACCAGGAAATAAACTCATTTTGCTTATAAAACAGAACCAACGCTGTATGGGATATTCAAATATTTCCCTCCCTTTGTTTTCTTAAAGCACAGAGCTGCTCATTTTGGAGTGCAAAACAAGAACATGGGTTTGTCATCCTGACTCTGAAAATAAACCAGCCATAAGCAGCTATTTCTCACGACAGCATGACAGTCAGATGTCACAGGCAAGATGCTATCTGTTAGTACCCAGAACAGTCAGTGTCACTGCTTGCTAGGAGCTCCTGCTGCATAACAAAATGCACAAGGGGCTCTGGAGGTGCTGCTTGCAATGTGCTGGTAGAAAATTCTGTCTGGGAATCAAGAGATGACACTTCATTTGAGAAAAAAAAATAAAAAATATAGATGTACACAAGTTGATAACGGTGCCTGATTCCAGTTTGTTAATAGGAATGTTTTTAAGATGAGAAACCATTTGAACAAAAAAAGAGATGTAGTTCCAAATCCAAATGTTGGAAATGGACCTAATTGTGCTAAAACTGAGCCAGACCAGTACCCTGTAGACCAGGATGGCTTGTGGCAGTCAGTATGGAAATCACCTTGGATGCTTCTGTGTAATTATTAATAATGATGATGGAGGCAGGAATGGTAACAACAGTAATCAACAGAAAAAGGCAGAAGCTCAAGTCAGTACCTGGTGCTACATGGTCCACCTGGACTCTCCAAATTCCTCACAAAAAGGATAGCTATATTTTTTCCTTCAGGTGAGCAGCATTTTTGAAGTGCTCTGAGCACAGCTGGAATCACATCCATCTTCTCCCCTCATTCAGTTCAGGGAGATAAAGAAATGTGAGGAAAAAACATATGAAAAGCATAGATGATACACTTTTATGAATAGCATTGTAGAATCCAACTTCTGAAAGACTTCACCTTGTTACCTCTCCCTGTTGTACTTTCCCTTGAGGATATTTCCACTCTGACCTTTGCAGGCAAATTGTGTTCTCTTCAATATTCATTTCCAAGCCTCTGTTTTCCTCCTTGCTGATTGACACCCCAAAATCTCAACACTGCCTCCAACCTCCACCTCCTCACAGCTCATGGAGGAACCTTCCCCTTTCTCCCAAGCTCTTCCTCAGCAGAAGGAAGCAGGTCACAGGGGGAGGCTGCAGCTTTCTCCAGCAGCCCCTGAGCTGAGCTGCCCACAGACCCCAGCATCATCCCAGCTGTGATTAAAGCACAGGAGCCTTTCATCTCTGTCTGATGCTTGCTTTCAGATCACAGACTGCTCTGGAAAGCAGCTGGACAAAAGACACCCAAGTGCCTCTAAGGTGGGAGATGAGGATGAGCTTAAAGAGGGTAAGATTTTAGTATTATTTTTTTTTCACATAGAGAAAAACAAGTTGTGTTTTGTGTTTGTTTGGTTTTCATGTTTGCTTTTGTGGTTTGGTTTTTATTTGTTTGGTTTTATTTATTTTTTTGAAAGGAGGGGGGCAAAATACTGACTCAGGCCTGTAACACAGAAATTCTTCATGTCACATTTGAGTGAATTCACTTGTGCAAATCCCACTGCCCTGGGCTTTCTGTGAAGCCTGCAGTCACCCAAGTGTTCACAGGCAGTGCTTTCCAGCACCTGCTTTGTTCTGTGTCAGCTCTCATGTCCCAGCAGTGCCAGTCCCAGAGTGCACAAGGCTCTTGGATGACTGTCTGCCTGTCATGTTTGCTCTGTCCATCTCTCCCCACAGCAGGATGCCTGCAGGATCTCTTGCACACACAACACTTCCCTGCTGCTGCTGCTGGGCTATGTTGTGCCTGGGAGGGAGCCCAGGGAATGGGTGGGAAAGGGACCTTCTGTCAGCACCCTGACCCTTCAGTTCCACAGCCCCAGATGAATCCAAATGTCACTGAATCTTAGATACCAGTTGACAGCAAGGCTTTCAAAAATAGACAAATAATGCTGGATGGCTCAGAATCAGCTTCATGGTCATGGGTGAACAACCCCTCCAAAATAGTGCATCAGTTACAACCAAAATCTGCCTCAAAGAACATCTAAAATAGCTCAGATACTTAGCATAAAAGGAAATGCCATCCTCTGAAAAGTCTGTGAGAGTTGTTGACCTCTTGCATTCTCTGTGAGGTTACAGTGAAAGAAACCTGAGCATTATCTTACCTAACAAGTATGGAAAAGGTGAATCTGTAGGTGAGAACTGAGATGAAACTGCTCTGATATGAAGATTTTGTCTAATGTGCCATTTGTAGTCTTTCCAACACTGCTTACACCCTAATCTTCACCATAGAAAAATTAGGATTTGAGCAAAGCCTCATGATCCATTGAGATGGACACTCAGAAAATAACACCCATTAATTGAGGAAATGAATTGGCCTGTAATTCCTCAGAACTTCTTCATTCCAGCTAGTTAAGAGTACTCTATACACTCAGTCCCCCCCTTTTATTTCTTCTCCTTAGTTTTCATTAAAGTCACTTCTGTTCCCCTTCAGAACCTTCAGATTGTGTTTAGTAAAGTGGATGGTTCATGGACAGGGCTCCTGGTGTAACCCAGGATGGCCTGGAGCTCTCCTGTAATTAGCTCTGCTAGCATGACTGTGCATGTTAATGTCAGTGCTTGACTGCTCTCCCTCACTTCTCAGAGGTGGCCTTTGTATGTGTTTTTTGCAGATGTGGGGAGAAAAAAAAAAAGAGTCCTAACTGTGTTTTCTCTTTATTTTAGTTTTTAATTAAATGTGGCTACCAGGTTTCTCCAAGTATCCTGTGGTTGAGTCAGTGTAGGTCCAGACAGATAGCTAGGAGAACTGGATGTGTACACTCAAAATGAGATCTTCTTTAGCACAGTGGACAGTGGATGCAAGCACCAGGAAAAGAGCTCTCAGCTCAGCCTGGCCCTTGTCCCCAGGACTGCTGTAAGCTGATGAGTTGATAGTGCAGACAGACTTCAGTTCCTCGTCAAACAAGCTCTGCTGCTTAATGAAATGAGCAAATCCACTTCCAGCCTCAAAGGGGAGTTTAACTTGCTGTTGCTTTAAATTAAGCCTGCACTGCCTCAAACCTCTATTGAAGTGTCAGCAGGTATATTCCAAAGATGACATCTGTAAAAATGACTCTGTTTCCCTCCTGCCAGTCTCTGTTCACTCGTGTACAATCTAATTCTGAGCAATGAAGTTATCTAGCTGCTAATAGCAGTGATCTCATCTCCATCCTGGGATCTGGCAATCTGCAGGGCTGGCTTTTCCACCCTGGGGGAAGTGATTGCACCTCAGTGCTGCACTGAAACACAGGGCACAGCTGTGCTTTGGACAAGAGACCAGTTTCCTCCAGTCTGCTCTTCAAAACCAAAGATCTATGTGGTATGGTCCAGTCGTGTAGCAAAAACTTTATTTTTTCTTTTTCTTTTTTTTCTTTTTTTTCTTTTTTCTTTTTCTTTTTTTATTTTTCATTTTTCTTTTTTGTTTTTCTTTTTTTCTTTTCCTTTTTCCTTTTTTCTTTNAAAACCTCATGTTTTTATTGTATTAAATAAGATTTAAAGATACTGAAAATTTCTACACACAATTGCTCCCTTTTGTTCTCTACAAAAAGACTACATCTCCACTGTAAATGAAATAGAAACTCAGTAAAATGTCTTTTTTTTTTTTTTTTCTTGAACAAGTATAAATGTAGGTGTGATTTGGTGTCTTTAGAGATTTCTCTTCTGAGGTTGCTTGGGATTTTGCTGAAGTGTTTTGCAGCTGCACATACGTTTTGTTTTATAACTTTCTTCAGTTTCTGGTATATTCTGCAAGGCAATCCAAAGGGTTTTGGGAATGAGGTCTATTTCTATGTTTCTACTATTCATAAACAATTTAATGCCATGTGCCAGATAGTACAAAGGGATGATGATTTGAATAACTAAATTTTCTGAGGAAGGCTATTCTACGTAACTCCTGCTTGACACCTTGAAACAGTTTTTAAGAAGGAAATTTATTATGAGTTGAAAGGGCTAAAACATTGCACTGTAGGAAAGGTAGATCAATCTGTCTTTCCATTTCCCTAATGCTATAAACCTCCAAAGCTCTCTGCATTCCTGCATTCTTAATACATCAGGCTGTAAGGAGAGTGAGAAATAAATGTCTGCTCCTTAAGAAGTGATGGCATCACTGAGCCTTCAGTGCTGCTTGGCACAGAGTGCAGCCCAAGCTGGGGAGCAGCTCAGGGAGGCTCCTGGCACCCAGAGCATCAGCCTGGCAGTGGCAGAGGCAGCCACGGGCACCACCTGAGGCTGAAAGCAGGAGGCAGAGCAGGTAAAGCCAACAGGATCTCTGGAGCAAACCCCACTGCTGGAAAACTGCAGCAAGAACTGCAGAATCCCAGCAAAGTTTGGAAAAGCCCCTCAGTACTGCAGCTGCAACCAGAAGAATTTTACTGATGGCACTTTGTGGTGCAGTGTAGGCAATAAAAGCTGATTTTTTNTCCCCCCCCTTTCTCCTACAACTTTTTGTTTTCTCCTTTCTTTGAAGGTTGTCAGACGTTACCGAGTCGCCCACGAGGTATATCTCATTGCTGTCAGCATCAGCTTCGATCTGATGGCTTTGTCAGCCTTGCTTTCTCCTGTTTGATTTAGCCTGCATGCGTCCCCAACACCTCTAATCTTTTTAATTTCCCTCACCTTCAGATAATTCTATGATTCTTTTTTTTTTATTTTTCCTTTTTCCTTTTTTCTTTTTTTCTTTCTCCCATTTTCTCTTTTTTTTCTCTTTTTCCTTTTTTCTTTTTCTTCTTTCATTTTTCATTTTTCATTTTTCATCTTTCTTTTTTCTTTTTTTTCTTTTTTTTCTTTTTTCTCTTTTCTCTTTTTTTTTCTTTTTTCTTTTCTCTTTTTTCTTTTCTCTTTTTTCTTTTTTTCTTTTTTCTTTCTGTGAAAATTATTTGCATAACATGCTGCTCTGTCCCAAACCTGGGTTTATTTGAAGGGTTGTGCCCATTTTTCCATTGCTCTTAGTTGGTGATGCTTTACTAATAATTACAGTGAACACCAGCCTGGGGAAGTATGAGCAGGAGCGACTGCAGGAGAGGAAGGTGAGGTGTTTTCTCCCACTGGTGCATGGATGATGTACACACATCATTTCCCCAGCTGCTGAAGGACTGCTGCTGTGTCTGCTCCCCCTGAGGAGATGAGACTGTGACACCCACACGTGTTTGATTGCAGCAGCAGTGCTTTCCTTGCTAGCAATCAGGGCTGAACAGAAGGCAGCAGGCTCCCCGGGAGGCTGAGGCCAGACAAATCTCCAAGGAGAGCTTTCTGAGCTCAGGGCTGATGCCCGTGTCTGAGGGATGGCTCTGTGCTGAGATCCCTCAGAGGGATTGTTTGCTTTGGAATAGATCTCACCCCGATCCAACAGCCTTCACTGGGTTCCTGGGGGAGACCCCGGATCCCCCAGCACTGCTCTCTTTGCAGGGGGGATTACAATCCTGCTTCCATGAGCTTATGTTGGAAATCACCCAAAGGAAACAAAAACTCCTCACTGGGCTCTTTCAACTGGGCAGAGGGCTGGAGAAGAAGCAGATGCAGGAGGGTGTGAGGCATCCTCCTGTGCTCCCAGCCCAGGCTGTGCCTCCAGCTCTCCCAGCTGCCCAAACTGCTGTGCAGACCCCTGGAGGCATCTGCTGGTGCTGCCCCCTTTGCAGCAGGGGGGTCTGGAGTGGCCAAACCCTCCTCTGAGCACAGCTCTGAGCCACTCTGAGCTGTGCAGCTACTACAGCAGCAGCAGGGATGAGAAACTCCTGCTTTAAGAAGTTGACTTTCATCGTAGTTTGGGTTTTTTTTCTTTTCCACCAAATATAATTACATCTCCACTGTAAATGAAATAGAAACTCAGTAAAATGTCTTTTTTTTTTTTTTTTTCTTGAACAAGTATAAATGTAGGTGTGATTTGGTGTCTTTAGAGATTTCTCTTCTGAGGTTGCTTGGGATTTTGCTGAAGTGTTTTGCAGCTGCACATACGTTTTGTTTTATAACTTTCTTCAGTTTCTGGTATATTCTGCAAGGCAATCCAAAGGGTTTTGGGAATGAGGTCTATTTCTATGTTTCTACTATTCATAAACAATTTAATGCCATGTGCCAGATAGTACAAAGGGATGATGATTTGAATAACTAAATTTTCTGAGGAAGGCTATTCTACGTAACTCCTGCTTGACACCTTGAAACAGTTTTTAAGAAGGAAATTTATTATGAGTTGAAAGGGCTAAAACATTGCACTGTAGGAAAGGTAGATCAATCTGTCTTTCCATTTCCCTAATGCTATAAACCTCCAAAGCTCTCTGCATTCCTGCATTCTTAATACATCAGGCTGTAAGGAGAGTGAGAAATAAATGTCTGCTCCTTAAGAAGTGATGGCATCACTGAGCCTTCAGTGCTGCTTGGCACAGAGTGCAGCCCAAGCTGGGGAGCAGCTCAGGGAGGCTCCTGGCACCCAGAGCATCAGCCTGGCAGTGGCAGAGGCAGCCACGGGCACCACCTGAGGCTGAAAGCAGGAGGCAGAGCAGGTAAAGCCAACAGGATCTCTGGAGCAAACCCCACTGCTGGAAAACTGCAGCAAGAACTGCAGAATCCCAGCAAAGTTTGGAAAAGCCCCTCAGTACTGCAGCTGCAACCAGAAGAATTTTACTGATGGCACTTTGTGGTGCAGTGTAGGCAATAAAAGCTGATTTTTTTCCCCCACCAAAGATGGATATATTGCAATCTTCCTTTAATAGATATGGAATGTAGCTCGGATGAAGTTTATCAGTGACCTGAACTGCTTGGCGAAACTGGATATGCACAGGTTTAAAGAAAAGTATTTTCAGGCATTTATGGGGATGATAGCTATCTGTGTATGAAAAAAAAAGTGGTACAGTGGCAAAATACACTAATCTGAATGGATACTGCTCTGCTCCATGTATTGAAAATGTATCTGAGATTACTTCAATAATCCTTAAAAATTGCTTGGGTGCTGTGCTTTGAATAAATGCAGGACTTTGCCTTCCCTGATTGTGTTCATCACACCCTGGATGAGACAGATCATGTTGTTCTGGCTGATTGGTGTGATTGGAAATTCTCAATTCACAACACGCACACAGGCACAGCTTTTTTTTTCTTTTTTTCTTCATAGAAGTTTTCACTGAAATATCTTAAAATCAGCCAGCAAAGGGATCTTCTGTGACTGAATATTCAAGTTATATCCACAGCATATATGTGTGACCACCAAATATGATCTTCCCAGAGATGAAGTGCTGTGCTGTGCTCATCCTGAATGAGAATGGCTAAGGTAGAAATCAGTGACTGATTTCCTGATGTTTCATATCTGTGTTCCAGTTGTGCCCATTGCCTCTGCTCCTCTCACTGGGCACCACTGAGAAGATTCTGTCTCTTTTTGTGTTCTTCAGGCGTCTACATACACTGATGGGATCCCCCTGAGCCTTCTCCAGGCTGGACAGACCCAGCCTTTCCCCACAGGACATCACTCCAGCCCCTTCAGCATCATCCTGGACTCTCCTGTAAGTCCATGCCTCTCTTCCACTGGCACCAGGGCTGTTTGTCTCCTGCATTTTCTCATGCTGGGCACCTTCATCTTTGCACACCTTGTCTTTCCAACTGGCATGAAGCTTCCTACTAGTCTTGGACTCATTAGATTGTGCATTTCTTCTCATTTTCTTTATTCAGGGTGGTTCTGAATGATTTCTCACACCTGTTTTATGTAGCTCCTTCAGAAAGAACACAGATATTCCAAGCACTGCAGCAAAGTGAGTTGCAATAAAGATTAATATAATTAAACTGGATCTTAGGTTGAGTTACAACTGACCAGGTGTGGCTGGGTTTGTGCACATCACAGGATGGATACAGGGCTCCTCTCAAACCACCTGCTTATTATAACCAACACTCTGGGGTTTTTTAGTCTTTCATTTCACTGCTGCTTTCCACGTAGCTTATTGCTGTACAGTTCCTATGTTTTCAATTCATTGTTCCCTGCCTGCTGCTTTTTTTTTTCAGGCTGAATCTCATTTTATTGCCTACTTATATCTCTAAATTCTGCAGGTCTCTTTTCATTAATTTGTCACCTATCCTGGGTTTTGCAACACCTTACAATTTAGTATGATCTGTAAATTTAATTAATGACATGTTTGCCGAAGACCACAAGGAGCCAAGTCAATTACAGAGCCAAAAAAGAAAAAAAGGAACCTTTATTGTGCTTTAAATGCTCTGCTAAAAATCCCACTCAACAAGGAGGCATTATACACTTCTTCACAGATGTAATTTCAGAGGGGCCTAGATGCTTTACCCACGTCACCGTGTCATTTCAAAATCTAAAATATATTATTACCAGGGTAAATAACAAAGAAAAGAAAAATACCAACTGATTTCCTTCCCATGGAACTGAACCACACTGGGCAGGCTTAGTCAAACGTCCTCAGCACACANGACAGACCCAGCCTTTCCCCACAGGAGACCACTCCAGCCCCTTCAGCATCATCCTGGACTCTCCTGTAAGTCCATGCCTCTCTTCCACTGGCACCAGGGCTGTTTGTCTCCTGCATTTTCTCATGCTGGGCACCTTCATCTTTGCACACCTTGTCTTTCCAACTGGCATGAAGCTTCCTACTAGTCTTGGACTCATTAGATTGTGCATTTCTTCTCATTTTCTTTATTCAGGGTGGTTCTGAATGATTTCTCACACCTGTTTTATGTAGCTCCTTCAGAAAGAACACAGATATTCCAAGCACTGCAGCAAAGTGAGTTGCAATAAAGATTAATATAATTAAACTGGATCTTAGGTTGAGTTACAACTGACCAGGTGTGGCTGGGTTTGTGCACACCACAGGATGGATACAGGGCTCCTCTCAAACCACCTGCTTATTATAACCAACACTCTGGGGTTTTTTAGTCTTTCATTTCACTGCTGCTTTCCACGTAGCTTATTGCTGTACAGTTCCTATGTTTTCAATTCATTGTTCCCTGCCTGCTGCTTTTTTTTTTCAGGCTGAATCTCATTTTATTGCCTACTTATATCTCTAAATTCTGCAGGTCTCTTTTCATTAATTTGTCACCTATCCTGGGTTTTGCAACACCTTACAATTTAGTATGATCTGTAAATTTAATTAATGACATGTTTGCCGAAGACCACAAGGAGCCAAGTCAATTACAGAGCCAAAAAAGAAAAAAAGGAACCTTTATTGTGCTTTAAATGCTCTGCTAAAAATCCCACTCAACAAGGAGGCATTATACACTTCTTCACAGATGTAATTTCAGAGGGGCCTAGATGCTTTACCCACGTCACCGTGTCATTTCAAAATCTAAAATATATTATTACCAGGGTAAATAACAAAGAAAAGAAAAATACCAACTGATTTCCTTCCCATGGAACTGAACCACACTGGGCAGGCTTAGTCAAACGTCCTCAGCACACACTCTGCTGTGACATGGACATTAAAGCTGCCACAGCATCACTTAGGCAGAATTGCCTCAAATTGGCTGGCACATTAAGGGCAAATGCAAGCAGCCAATTAAGAATTGATTTTATTTGGAATGTTTGTGTTTTGTGGTAGTGCTGCCATTGTGTGTTGTGTATGTGGTGCAATTGTGTAATGCCTCAGCCCGGTCTGACAACAGTTCAGCAGGCTGTAATTCTCTGTCATTATTATCTCTGAGCTATTATGATGCTGATAGGAATCATTGGTCTAGGAACAACAGCAATTACTGCTTTGGTCTCTGACTGGGGTTAGAACAGATAAACTGAGCTGGATAATTATTAGCATTTCTCAAATTCATCATTAGCTGTAACTGCATTGCTAATGGACTGGGCCAGATGACTGGGTCTGACCATGATAGCTGCTCCTGGCCTGCTACACAAACAGCACCGAGCTCACCCCCTCTTTAATCAGTCTCTTGTTCCTAAAGAGCTCCACCTGAGATGCACTGACTAGGTGTTCACTTCTTATGAAGTCATTCAAGACTTTGGAAACTCATGTTGAACGTGAATTTTCAGGCAGGGCTGCTCTGCATTGGAGAGAAGAAAATCAAAAGAGAAGTTTTACTCCTCCTTTAGTCTTTAAAAATATGGAGCCCACTTTCAAGTAAAAGAAAACACATGCAGAATGTTATTTAATTAATATGCATGCAAAGATGTGTCGTTTAGCAAGCTGTGAATGTGCCTTAGCCCCACTGACATCAGTGCTGTGCCTATAAATTCAGAACATTTCCCCCCAGAAAAGTTGATTTTACACCCTTAGTTTAACCTGTGATTAATTGTTTTACCTTTTAAGGATCTGTTTCATCCATTTCTTTTTCCTCTAAGTGCATTGCACACAGTTGGTGTCTCAGTGATGGACTGATGCTGTTATGAGAAAACCAACCTTTCCTTCAGAGACAGGTACATGGTGCATGAGAGACAAGGTGAACTTGGTGTGTTAGAGTGCTCAGGTGAGGAGGCCCTGGCTGTGCTCTCAGGGCTTGTGGGTGAAGTTCAGGGTAAGCTGAGTTAAATATGTTTTCAGAAAGGAGCATTTAGGTCTAATGCAGGCAGAGCCACAGAAACAACTCTCCCAGGTCTTCAGGTCTGACATGTGGAACCTGTCTTCTGGGAAAAAAGAGAAGGAATGCCTTGAATCATAACAGACAGTTCAACTTCAACTTGTATTTAATACTCCTGTGACCTTCCATGGGAATTCTTGGGTGATTTAGTCCAGGTGCTTTAGGTGACTTGGTCTAGATCTGTTATGTGTGAGTAGTTAACATCAGAGTGCTTTTGTTGTTCTGAGATGAACACAGCATTGGTCAGTGAGGATCTGTGTGTGGACACTGGCAGCTCACACAGTAAATACACACAAGCACAGAAAGGCAGAACCATGTGGAAGGAAGATAAGGTCCTGAAAGCCTCAGCCCTCCCTGCCACCCACTGAGAAAACAAAGATGATTGAAAATGATTTACACCCCGAGAGAGCTGCCTTGTCTGATTTTATAGATAACAATAACATTTGAGCTTTTCTAATTACAAGTAGTAATTAGGCAGCTGGACCAGCTCTGTGTTGGAGCACCACCAGCTGCCTGTGTGCTTCCAGCTGTTCTCCACTGGAATTGCTACCAACCCTGCTGCATGGACACCTCCCAGGAGCTGCGAGATCACCACCGTGCTCTGCCTCATCTCTGCTGGAGAGCATGCTCTGCTCTGGAGCTCCCTCAGGGGAAGCAGCAGCTGCCTGCACAGAGGTGGCACTGAAGACTTCCCTGGCCTGCCTTTCTTTGGTGTAATCTCTCTTCACACCTGAAAGAAACACACCACGGAAGGAGACAAGAGGTAGAGGATAATGAAACAACAGCTTAATTCAAATAGATGAAGGCAGTTTGTTTATTTCTACATGAGAGGATGCCAAAAGTCTGCTGTAAAGCTGCGTGTCAGAAGTGCTCAGAGCCCAGCCTACCTCCACAGCAGCAGCCAGCTCTCTGGGCAGCCTTCTGACACTCACAGAGTATTCACAAACATTCCCAAGCAAAGGCTGCAGTCACCTGTTATCCTTGTTTATTCCAGGAGTGCTCGGGGGCTGGCTGAAAGCAGAGCCCTGTTGTGCTGGGCTTTGTGCAGACAAAGCCACAGAGACAGCCACTGCCTTGCTGCTTTACCCAGCTATTGTCTTGCTGAAATGCAATTGAAAATGTGATGTCATTTTTCCTGGCTATTAACAAGAGGAGAAAACACTGTTTCTTGATCTGTGTCAGTTTGCTAGATGGGTTTAGGGCAAGCAAATACAAATGGTGCTACATATTTTCATGGTTTTAGCTGGAAACAATGACTCTGTGAGAGTCTCAATCCATTTGAGGCTGGCAGCATGTCTGTGGAGAGCTGCAGGTGGGGAGCTGATGGAGGCGAAGAGCAGGGACAGTGATGCTCAGTGCCTGAAAGCCTCCCCATTTCTCCTGCCCCAAGAAGAGCTTCACTACAGCTCAAGTAAAACCTCTGAACCTCATTTCTTCACTGGAATACAGGGATTTTTCTACTCTTCTTCACTGGGACCAAGAGTCCTGGTACTAGCAAAGAATCTGAAGGTCCTGCCTTTCCCTGGAAACAGCAATCCTGCCTTTGAGTAGCAGGGATGGCAGCTCCCACCTCACAGTATTTTTAGAGCAGGTCCTTTGGTATCAGTGGCAAACCAGAGGAAGAGGCACGGGGCAGACTGACCTTCCCCAGCTTTACACCAGCCTCTGCTGCACTGCCAGCTGGCCCTGGGAGCTGGGAGCTGAGGGGAGAGCCTGCCATGCCCTCAGCAAGCTCCAAGGAGAGCAGGAGCCCATGACTGCCACACTCTGCTGCCAGAGCAGCTCAGCTCTACGTGGGCCTGACCCCAGCAGGGAGGAGCAGGACTCTGTTGTTTTACTGAGGCAGAAGTTGCAGGCACACAGAGCAGTTGGGAGGGATGAGGAATTCTCCACGCTGCTTTTTATTCTGCTGCTTCTAGGGAATGAGTTTTTTCCTACACAGAATGTAAAACAGGAGCAAGTTCCAAGACAGAATGTAAAACCTGGGCTGGGGAAGGCATTCAAAGAGCTTTTTGGGCATAAACTTTCAGGCACAACTGGGTGAGGGAGGTACCAATGTCTGGGTACCTGAAAGAGAGAAAGGATCCAAAATTCCACCCTCCAAACATTTTTTTGCCTGTTAGGTGTGATTTTCTTACCCATTTTCTTTACACTCACAATGCCAATGCCAGGTTTGCCTTCCTGTTGATGTGTTGAGTGGTGCCTGGGCCACCCTGGGGACACAGAGCAGCTGGGGCTGGGTCAGCCCCAGGGGCAGGGACATGAAGATCACAGCAGATGTGCAAGCTGGTTACTGGATGTGCACTCTCCTCTCAGTGCCAAGCATTCCTCCCTGAGCAGTGTGGTTTGCCAGGGACTGGGGTGCCAGCTCATCCTGGCACTTGGGACCTCACCTGGCTGTTAGACAGACTGGCAGTGCTGTGGCACACAGGTAGAAAACAGATCCCCAGGCTCCCTGCTGGTTAATAGGCATCTAATGCATTTGACAGAGCACTCTGGTGTCTGTGGAGCCTCAGGAGGAGAGCACTGAACCAGCCCAGTCATCTGAGGCTGCCAGCAGTTCCAACCAGCTGAAGGTACAGCCTGGGAGGATCTCCTGGACAAACAACTGCAAGGCACCCATTCTGCTGCCTGCTCATGAGGATCCAGGGCATGGGGAGGATGGAAGTTTCTGTGCTGGCTTGGCCATGGCAGTTCCCAGCCACAGGTCCACAATGATTCCTCTTCTCTGCTCCACAAGCAAGAACAAGGCTTAAGGAGACTGGCTGTCAATGTAGATCAGGACACTGCAGGAGAAATAATATTTAGGGTGAAAAATTCCCTGCAAACCATCCCTTTTTGTGGCTTCTTAACACAGCACCCTGTGATGATGTGGCTTCTCAGTTCCTCTGCCCTGCAAGTGGCCCAGCAGGGACCTTGTGGGGTTTTTCAGCCAGGAGGTTTGTGTTCAGGAGCTTTCTGCCACGTGTCAGTGTGTGAAGAAACACTGAGCATGTGTTGTTTAATGTCAGGCAGAACACAACACAGCTTGGGTACTGCTGCTGCCTCACCACTTCCCTGCTCAGCAAAGCCTGCTGGTGTCCTCAGCAAGTGTTCATCCTGCAGGGAGCAGAATCCACTCTTTCCAACAAAACCTCTGGGGAAAACCCAACACCGGTATCTTTTCATGACTCGTGAATTTGAAACGACCCCAGGAGAAGCTGGTGGCAGCATCAGAAGGAAACCTGTGGTGTGGGAGGACTTTGTTTCCCTGCCTTTGCACAGGTGCTGGGATGCAGCCTCTCCACCTCCTTTGGGTTGTGGAGGAGAGGGCTAAACATTCCCCTCAGGTTTACAGAGGTCAGAGCTCTTCCCAGGGAGTGGATCTCATACATATAAATATATATAAAATACTTGCTAGGAGCAATGTTTTCTGCACTTGTGGGATTCCTGTGTGTTTTTCTTCCTCCAGAATAACTGAAGGTAAAACTGTTTCGATTTTGCAAGATCCAGGTGCCTGTGCCACTAGTGAAAGATGGGCTCTAAACAAAACCTTCCAGGTCCAGAGAGGTATCATGATGACAAGCAAAGATGTGTATTCAGGAATAAGAAATGGCAGCTGGATTAAGAGAACAGGCCACCCATGCCTGAGGCACTGACTCAACTCTTTCATTTCAATTCCTAAAGTTCAACTGGCAGCAAGTGCCCCTGAGTTGTTTTGGTGTGTTTGATATTCATACTTGTGGCATGCAGTAAATATTCTCTTTGCAAATGAAATTTGTATTATTCTCACAGCAGTAATATCCAGACCTCAGTCCTGATAGTCTGCAAATTCAGCGTGGTTTGGAGTTGTGACAGATTTCTCTTCCAAAAGCATCTGTGCTGAAACTGCCCACCACCAACTGCTGCAAACCAAAAACCAGCACCACAGAAAGGCTCTGGCTCTGGGAGACAGTGCAGCACACTCTGCACATGGCAATTAGGCAGCAGAACTGGATTGATAGCTGTGAAATAAACAGCAGTTAATCAGCAGCAGGTAACCCCTGCTCAGGTGAGGTGCCTACCTCAAGATCAGCTCCCAGCAAAGCCTGCTCATCAGCAGCAGTCACTTTAAACACCATGCAGGGCATATGATGTGGCAGGAATTAAATCATGCTCCAGGGAACAGATAACAGTGAGTTGTAAGAAATATTGAGAAGTGATGATAATTACTCCATAGGGGTTCCATTCCATTAGGGTTTAAATACTTTTAAGACCTCGTAGAAAATGCTTAATTTGGAAAATAAAGAACTGCTAAAGATGAAACTAAACAAAAACTGGGAATTGTGGCTCTCATCCTGCCCCAGGGTCAGTGGTTTGGGGGCTTCACTTCCTCTTGGTTTCCTTCGAAGCAACAAGAAATGGTTGAGGAGCTGTCAGAAAAGGAGAATGAGAGAAGACATTCCCTCTCCCATCACTCATGCAGTGTTCTAACACAGAGAGACTCTGGATGTTTCCTCTGAGCTTTCAAATGAATGGGAAAGGGAAAGCACAGTGTCTCTGCCAGTGCTTACTGGGATGAACTGGAGGAGCTCAGCTCTCCCCATGCCTCATCTGATCTTTTTCACACACTCTTCCTCTGGTAAAGGAATCAGGCTTGGCTGTTTCCAAGCCCCAGAACCCTGAGCATATTTCCAGCCCTTCCTTGGACAATGTGTGACAGTGACTGCACAGCTCAGACAAGCCCCTTGTGACCCTGGTGATTCACTACCACTCATCCTGGCAGTTTAGTTTGAAATCACTTCACTTAGCACTTCAGTGTGAGATGATTCCCCTTCCAGGGTAAACTCCAATTAATCCACTTTGCTAATTTGCCATTATTTTCAAAGAATCCATTTTGCTCTTCTGCTGTCTCATCACTTACCCCCAGTGCAAGTCCTTTTGCACTTTGATTATCCATAAGTTACTCTCTTTCTTTATTAGGTGAAATATAAATGGTGAAGGCAACTGAGCCCAGATAGCCCCAAACACCTGTAAGAAGTGTTGCTCAGACTGTCTGCTTTCCAGCTTTAGGATGTGATGTGTTTCTGAGGGAGGCTTTGATCATTAAAGTGCATTTTCAACCTATAAAGACCCATTAATTTGAAAGCCTACCAGCTCCTTATGAAGAATTAAACCCACCTAACACTTGTGTAACAAATAGAAACTGACAATGACAGAAAATAGAGCTGGATGTTGAAGCAGTAAAAATTCCATGCCCTGTTTTTTCTAAGAATATGAAAAAAACACACCAGCTTTTCTTCCTTGGGAGATGAGCACTTTGTAAGTCAGATTCCTGTGCTGGGAGAGCAGTATTTCACACTCAGGCTCCTGCTTAACTCCACAGCTACACCAGGCAGGCTTCCTTTTGCAAGTTAGTAGTGTTCTCTGCTTATCTGTGATTCCAAACCGCTGCATCTGTGTGAGGTGCCAGACCCCCACAGTTCATTTGTACCTGACAGAGATGGCTCCTGCCTGGCCCATGCAGGAAGTCATGAAGTGTTTGAAACTCTGAGGAGATGAACAAGTCTCTTCACTCCTCAAACCCACACTAGAGAAGCAGGAAGGAATGGGCAGCACAGCAGATCTGGATGGTCCATACACCATGCTGAGGTTCATTCCTCAAGCTTCATGGGCCTAGTCCTGTAATGACTCTCTTTAGAAGCATCAAAATGGAAAGATAAATACTTTGCTTAAATATTTTCTTTTTCACTTAGGAGACATCAAAAGGAAACCTGATCAAAGCAGCACAGAGAAATGTCTAATATTACCCTGACTGATCTCCTCCTGCATCTCCAGCAAACACATTACATGCTGTCTGAGCATACTCTTGTGCCCTGAACAGAGCTAATGTATATTACTTTATACTTTCAATTTCTCATCTCTGATTTTTTCCCTGCTCTTTCTTTCATTAAACACATAGTTTCTCCCAGGGGATATTGAGGTTACCTT
>VYZU01039147.1:0-11040 GCA_013401355.1 Ceyx cyanopectus
GGGCGGGGGGAGGCGGGCGCGGGTTGCGCTGAGGCGGTGCCGCGGCGATCCGCAGGCAGCTGGGGCTGGCGCGCAGCAGGAGGCGGGCACGGAGCGGCGCGCGGGCGGAGCAGCGCTTCGGCTTCCTGGTGCTGCTGGACTTCGAGGCCACGTGCTGGCGGCGCGCGGAGCGGCGGGCCCCCGAGATCAGTGAGTGCGGGGGGAGGGGGGGNTGGGGGTGCGGGTCCGAGCTCTGGCACCTGCTGCTGGTCCCCGACGGGTCACCCCGGGGTGCCGCGGGCGGGACCGTCTCTGCCGCCACTTCTAACCTTGCTGGCTGGGTTGGTGTTCTCGTTGCGTGTTTGCGTCCCGCAGTCGAATTCCCGGCGGTCCTGTTGAACACTTCAACGGGAGAGATTGAATCCGAGTTCCACGCCTACGTCCAGCCCCAGGAGCACCCTATTCTCTCCGAGTTTTGCACAGAACTCACCGGCATCACCCAGGTATCATCGCCAGTTGGTGTTGACTTTGTACTGCTGGGGTTGCTGCTCGCTGTTTTGTTTAGAAGGGCTAAAAACAAACCTCAGATGCATTTGGGTGCGTACTAACACACAGGCACTTCTTCTTTTGTTTCATGAAGAATCAAGTTGATGAAGGGGTCCCTCTCAACATTTGTTTATCCCAGTTTTTGAAATGGATTCTAAAGATACAAAAGGAGAAGAAAATTATTTTCAATACAGATACTCTGAGTAACTCTGCCTCAGAAGCAAAAGCATGTACCTTTGCTACTTGGACAGGTAAATAGGATTTTCATTATTTGCTTTTTCTGTCAAGTGATACAGATTAAAAACCAAAACCTCAACATTTGGTGATGCTCATGAGATTGCATTTCCACTTCTGGGGAGCCAAAATCCTGTTTCAGGTATTAAAGATGTGCAGTGCTGGGATCAGACTAAAAATACAAATCCTGGTGCCTTCATGACACCGTTGTTTCCAGGGTCTGATATCTTTACATTTTCCTGCTTTACCAATGTGTCTCAGAGAGCTTTACCTGCCTGAAGTCATTCTGTACTAACCAACAGGCACTCACTTTGACAGCCCCTTGCAGCAACCTGGCTACAAAGAGCCTGTGCCTCCTGTCCAGCACTACAGGACGCTTGGAGGGTGTTGGTGTTTTGTCCCTTGCTGTAGATTTTAACCCATTTTTATGCAGATTTTAGACCAGTTCTTTAGTGATGGATTGATTATCTGTGGGTTTTCTCTGTGCAGACTGGGACCTGGGGGTGTGTTTGCAGTACGAGTGTAAAAGGAAGCAGCTGCGAAAACCTGACATCTTAAATTCCTGGATTGATCTCAAAGCAACATACAAGGTGAGAAGATCAGTAGGCTGAGAAACATTTATAGCCATGTGACCATCTCTGGCTAACTCTGAGCCAGTGTTGTATTAGATTCACCTGTTTCTTTCTCTCCCTGTTCTCCCTCAGAAACAAACTGCACACTCTACAGCTCAGTAGAGCTAACAGCTCAGGGCTCACAGCACCTAAATGTACCTTGCCCTGGTTGGTAAAGGAAGCTTTCAAAGGTTGATGCAGGACTCTATCCTGGCACTCAGAGCATAGGCTTTTAACCTAGGTAGCAGATTAGCTCTCTAAAGCTAAACAATGTGAAAATTCCTCCTTTCCTGTGATCAAATGAGGTACTTGGAGTGAGTCGCAATACTAACATTTTCCCATTTTAAAAGGACTTAAACTCAGGCTGAGTTTATTAATGTCCATGCCTTTCCAACATGCAACTGTTCAAGAGTCTCAAGATATTATTTACAGTTGTGTTCTTCAGTGCTGCATTGTTCAGGCCTTTATCAGTGTGAGCCATGAAGTGCAAATGCCTGACTCATTGCTCAGACAGGTGGATTAGTTTAAGACTGAGAGCAGGGATTCATGGTTCTTTCCATTCCATTTCAATACTGGATGAGTCACTTATGGTCTCAGGCTGATTTATCCCAACTATACAATGAAAGTACCTGCCTTGTAAGATGTATTTTTTGTAATGTCATGCACCTGAAATGGGTTTCACTTTGACCATGAAGTGGTTTGTGAAATGTTTTATGTTAAGCACCTGTGTTTTTTCCGTTTGTTTTTTTTTTTTTCTTTAGGCCTTTTATAATAGGAAGCCTAAAGGGCTAAATGGTGCTTTGCAGGATTTGGGGTTAGCTTTTGTAGGACGGGAACATTCTGGTGAGTATGATATGAAGGTCCTCATTTTAACATGTATGGTTTTTTATAATGCTAAATAGTGACAAATTAGCTTCATTTAGCTAAACTAAAGCAGCTAGTAATAGCTACTCATTACTAAATAGTAACTTGTTTCCAGGCTATGCAATGCTCTGTCCAACAAAAACTTCCAAACAAGAAAGGTTGGATGCTTCAGAGTTTGATATTTCTAACCTCATGCTTTATTTCTGAAATCTCTCCTAGTGCTATTGAATGAATATTCAACAAGATCCATTTCTGAATTTCTAGAGTGCAAAAGAAAAAGGAGGACAAGGAAACTTAATTTTACCTGATAACTCTGGACAGCATCTAAGGGAATAGCAGCACAACCTGATTTTTTTTTTTAACATGATCAGTAAAACTAAGACAGGATTTTGAATACTGTGTATATATATATATTCAGCTCTATAGATCAGTCCTTCAGATGTTTTAGCACAGGATATTATTTTGAATTTTTGATTTCCACTTCCCTTTTTGAACTAGGTAACTGTGTCAAATTCTGTGAATCCTTGTCCTTTAGATAAGGCTTCCTAGATGACATTATTTTTTTCTGTAATTAGAACTATCCCCACTAGTAGTTTTAAAATAATTTTAAAACCCCCACCCCATTAATATAACCATACTTTTGAAGGGTTGGATGATTCTCGGAATACTGCCCGTCTTGCTTGGAGGCTGATTTGTGATGGGTGTGTGCTGAAGGTTACTAAATCTTTAGATAAGGTTAGTAACTATTTCACCCCTTCCCTTCTAATTGCTTTGCAGCCTGGAATTTGGATGAAAGGTGAGTGATTCAAATAATAAACTCAGCATCTTGGCTATGACTGGATCAGAACATCTCTAGGCTGAAATGCTTATTAATTTTGCATATTGATTCCTCAGACTTCTGGGTATTCACGTTCCAAAATCTTTTGTATACGGATTCCCTAGGCACAACCAAAGCACAATTTAATTTCCAGAACACTGACTATAAGCTTCACTGACAAGACTCCTCTGGGAAGTAAGAGCAGACCTGTAACATCTAGAGATGGAACTTGTGAAACAAACTCTCTGGTTGAGAAAAAACAGAATAGTATTGCTGGAGTGAAGATTTATCCTCATGTACAAACTGGAAAACAACAGACGTCTCGCATCAATTCCTCTGCAGATATCTGTGCTGTACCTAGCAGCAGTTCAAGGACTGAGTTACATGCTCAGTCCCAAAGCTCTTCAACAGCATCTACTGAGAGATTCCCTGTTCCTGTTGAGCAGGCTCAACAGCCTCCCCAAAATGTATCAACAGGCATTCACCAAGGACTGAGCAACAGGCAGCCTCTGAGAACTACCAGATACAACTCCCCAGTGCACGGCTCAGGCCTCGTGCTCATCCCCACCACCATCTCCTCAGTTCATGTCTGCAGTGAAGATATCAGCACTAGTTCCGACTGCTTATCTCTGCTGACTGACTGGGAGGATGTTGCTTTAATACCAGAATCTCAGTATGAACAAAAATCAGACTGTGTTCAATTCAAAGAGAACTTGAGTACAGAGATTTTAACAGTGGTTGAAGATAAACCCATTCTGAAACCAACGGCTGTGGTGAGTTCAGCTCGTCACCATTTGGAGAAAACTGTAGCACCTGTGGAACCTCTGAAATCGATTGTTTACAAAAGTCCTGATACTACTGTCTATAATGTAGGAACAGTACAAAGGCAGACTTCCAATTTTTCATCTTTTAAGATACCACCTGCAAAGGTAAATGCTACTATGGCACAACCAGCTGGAAATTATTCCACTCCTTCGGAGGTTCCTAAAAGAAAACTAACTAGTCCAAAAATCTTCTCACCAGCAAAAAAAAAGTCTTTTGCTATTTATCATGAGAAAAATTCATCTTTTGATCATTCCTTACCTTTAAGGAGTTCAAATTTGCCCCAAGTAGCTCCTGCCATTCCGAACTCCACGGTGAATTTGCATCAGTCTCTAAGAGCTGTGAAGAATGGAAAACCCACTCCACCTCTGTGTAACTGCAGTCGAAGGGCTAAAAAACCGCATGTGTCAAATGCTGGTCCAAATCATGGCAAAGCATTTTTTTGTTGTCCTGTTGGCAAACAGGAAGGCAGTAGGAAAGGCTGTGGATACTTCAAGTGGGAATATGTGCTGCTAAAAGAGAAATCAAGTGGTCTCTCCCTGTATGCAGATGCTTTGACCTCTCCTGGAGCTCATGCTAATAATGATCTGAGAAATTCTTCCACCAAAAAGTCCTTGTGTCTTCGACCCTCTATGAGAACTTGAAAATGTATTTGTTTTTTGTCCAAATCTTAAACTCTAAGTGGATCATATAAGCAGGAGAGTTAGATGATGTCAGAATATGTTCTGAGAACGGAACAAAAATAACACTGCCTGGTTAACATAGATGGAAATTGCTCAAGCATAAAAAAAAATATATCATATAGTACCTTATTAATGACATGAGAGAATAGATAAAATGAAACAGATAAAATTAAAGTATCTTGCAGCTGTTGCTACAAATCTTAAATTTCTGCTTTATCATGTATTTTAAACATTTTACTAGTCCAGTTCTTAAGAAAATTTCAATGATGCAGATATTAACCTTTTTTTTTTTCCCAAATATACTTGTAATTATTACAGCTAACATTTTAAAATGTGTTTTAGAAGTTGCTGCACTTCTCAAAAGTGATTCTTGAAGTAATATTCTTTTAAACTTACTGTTTTTGGTTTTAATTAAATAACAATAAAGATAGAATGCTGGTGACAATTCATTAAATACTTTATTTAATGCACCTCACCTGTTGCACTCTCAACTACACAGTTTCCCTTCTGCTCTGTATCAGTCTGCCTGCTTTTGGACTATGAGCTGTTGGTGTTGCACTTGGGATAGCCAAACACTGGGATGAGGTAAGAATTTATTCAAATCTAAACTAAGGACACAGTATAATGTTTTTTACTCTACATAACTGTAAATCTGCAATATCTTACTTTGTAAATAATCCTATTAAAAAAAAAAACAACAAATACTTCTAATCTTTCCTCCACTCCTTCTGCCGCAGTTCATTTCTTCTGATCTTCCCACTAACAGTTTTTGGCAACTGTTGAACAAACTCCATCTATTGGGAAAGGAAGGAAATTGCAGCACAACGTAAGATACCGTTTACCTACATTTTTACTTGTTCTTAATCTCAGCAGCACAGGTTTATAGGCCACATAACAGTTAACACTCACTGTCTTGTGGCAGTGGAAACTATTTGGGTATATTTGAGCACTCACCTTCCTGGGGTACTTGTATGGAGCAGTAACTTTCTTAACATGGTCTTGTAACTCTTTTATCATTTTTTCTGGATCACGTGAAGCATAGTCAGATGTTAAAACAACAAAGGCTTTCACTACCTAAAGAAGTTAAGGCAGCAGTGGTTGAAATGCCAATGAAACACAAGAGTAAGATCTGGCTACAGAAAGCTTTGCTGAAGGGTTTGTGTGCTCACTATTGGCCTGGACTGTGTAGGCAGTTTATACACACGTAATAAAGACCAAAAATGAAGTATTTGAATGTTGGGAAAGTGTCAAATGGTGCTTTTGTTATATTTGATTTGAGGCATTTGCCTTAGTGTGGATTCTCCAGTGTCTGATAGAATAGAAATGCCTACTTTAATTAGTTCTAATTTTTACAAGAAGAAAAAAAAAAAGTCCCTTGATAAAAAAAATCCCATCGAAGTTGGGCTTTATTAGCTCTGGTACACACAAGACTACTTAAATACATAAGCTTGTTTAACTTGTTTACCTCTCCTCTGATGGGGTCTGGACTGCTGACAACTGCTGACTCCACCACTGCAGGATGCTCTACCAGGGCACTTTCTACTTCAAATGGTCCAATACGGTACCTTTGAAGTGCAGGAAAGGGCTTTTAGTTGTATTTGATAACACTTAAACATAACTTCCCATCTGAATCATCTGTGTTTTTCAAGTTTAATGATTTATGGTTAATCAGTTAAATTACCCAGCAGAATTAATGACATCATCAGCTCTTCCAACAAACCAGAAGTATCCATCCTCATCCATAATCCCCCTGTCTCCAGTGACATAAAAATCCCCACGTATTGTTGCCTCGGTTTTCTCTGGGTCATCCTAGGAAGTATTAAATTACATTTTACATGAAAACTACCTTAAAAATACATGAACTTGCATTCTAACATACCATCTAAGTTCTGAAACAGTCAAATATTTTAAAAATTAAGCTTTGCAGACTGGTCCATACTGTGGTCATGTGCACAGATTCAAGTGGGACATTAATAATAAGAGATTAATTTGCCTTTAAGGTAAAAAAAAATAGATAGAAAAAGAATGAGGCTCCGTTTGCGTGTAGGTTACGAATNGATCTGAGAAATTCTTCCACCAAAAAGTCCTTGTGTCTTCGACCCTCTATGAGAACTTGAAAATGTATTTGTTTTTTGTCCAAATCTTAAACTCTAAGTGGATCATATAAGCAGGAGAGTTAGATGATGTCAGAATATGTTCTGAGAACGGAACAAAAATAACACTGCCTGGTTAACATAGATGGAAATTGCTCAAGCATAAAAAAAAATATATCATATAGTACCTTATTAATGACATGAGAGAATAGATAAAATGAAACAGATAAAATTAAAGTATCTTGCAGCTGTTGCTACAAATCTTAAATTTCTGCTTTATCATGTATTTTAAACATTTTACTAGTCCAGTTCTTAAGAAAATTTCAATGATGCAGATATTAACCTTTTTTTTTTTCCCAAATATACTTGTAATTATTACAGCTAACATTTTAAAATGTGTTTTAGAAGTTGCTGCACTTCTCAAAAGTGATTCTTGAAGTAATATTCTTTTAAACTTACTGTTTTTGGTTTTAATTAAATAACAATAAAGATAGAATGCTGGTGACAATTCATTAAATACTTTATTTAATGCACCTCACCTGTTGCACTCTCAACTACACAGTTTCCCTTCTGCTCTGTATCAGTCTGCCTGCTTTTGGACTATGAGCTGTTGGTGTTGCACTTGGGATAGCCAAACACTGGGATGAGGTAAGAATTTATTCAAATCTAAACTAAGGACACAGTATAATGTTTTTTACTCTACATAACTGTAAATCTGCAATATCTTACTTTGTAAATAATCCTATTAAAAAAAAAAACAACAAATACTTCTAATCTTTCCTCCACTCCTTCTGCCGCAGTTCATTTCTTCTGATCTTCCCACTAACAGTTTTTGGCAACTGTTGAACAAACTCCATCTATTGGGAAAGGAAGGAAATTGCAGCACAACGTAAGATACCGTTTACCTACATTTTTACTTGTTCTTAATCTCAGCAGCACAGGTTTATAGGCCACATAACAGTTAACACTCACTGTCTTGTGGCAGTGGAAACTATTTGGGTATATTTGAGCACTCACCTTCCTGGGGTACTTGTATGGAGCAGTAACTTTCTTAACATGGTCTTGTAACTCTTTTATCATTTTTTCTGGATCACGTGAAGCATAGTCAGATGTTAAAACAACAAAGGCTTTCACTACCTAAAGAAGTTAAGGCAGCAGTGGTTGAAATGCCAATGAAACACAAGAGTAAGATCTGGCTACAGAAAGCTTTGCTGAAGGGTTTGTGTGCTCACTATTGGCCTGGACTGTGTAGGCAGTTTATACACACGTAATAAAGACCAAAAATGAAGTATTTGAATGTTGGGAAAGTGTCAAATGGTGCTTTTGTTATATTTGATTTGAGGCATTTGCCTTAGTGTGGATTCTCCAGTGTCTGATAGAATAGAAATGCCTACTTTAATTAGTTCTAATTTTTACAAGAAGAAAAAAAAAAAGTCCCTTGATAAAAAAAATCCCATCGAAGTTGGGCTTTATTAGCTCTGGTACACACAAGACTACTTAAATACATAAGCTTGTTTAACTTGTTTACCTCTCCTCTGATGGGGTCTGGACTGCTGACAACTGCTGACTCCACCACTGCAGGATGCTCTACCAGGGCACTTTCTACTTCAAATGGTCCAATACGGTACCTTTGAAGTGCAGGAAAGGGCTTTTAGTTGTATTTGATAACACTTAAACATAACTTCCCATCTGAATCATCTGTGTTTTTCAAGTTTAATGATTTATGGTTAATCAGTTAAATTACCCAGCAGAATTAATGACATCATCAGCTCTTCCAACAAACCAGAAGTATCCATCCTCATCCATAATCCCCCTGTCTCCAGTGACATAAAAATCCCCACGTATTGTTGCCTCGGTTTTCTCTGGGTCATCCTAGGAAGTATTAAATTACATTTTACATGAAAACTACCTTAAAAATACATGAACTTGCATTCTAACATACCATCTAAGTTCTGAAACAGTCAAATATTTTAAAAATTAAGCTTTGCAGACTGGTCCATACTGTGGTCATGTGCACAGATTCAAGTGGGACATTAATAATAAGAGATTAATTTGCCTTTAAGGTAAAAAAAAATAGATAGAAAAATTATAAATTACAGTAAATGAATCAAGTTCCCCCAGTGACTGACATACAATTTTAGTAATACTATATTATGTCCCTTGGCCTTAGGAATTACTGAAATTTGCAAAGACATGTAGGTTTATGGAACTGAGAATTTACTTACAGGTGGTTATTCTCTAATGATTTTTTTTTCCTTTTTATTTCTAGAATCTTCTATCCCAACTTTTCCTTTTTCCACTTCAGAAGATCTTTGGCTCAGCACAGCACAATTAGTAAGTGCTCTTTCACCAGGCAACGCAACTAACTTCTGCAAGAGTTGTTCTCTGTAGTGTCCCATTCCCATACTGCTCAGAAGACCCACTGTAGGCTGATAATACCCGCACAATCGAATAAGGTTTCCTGGTGTCAGAACTGAAAGCACTGTGCTTTACTGACTGTTGGACTGAAAATTCTAACCAATATGGGAAAAAAAAAGTTGTCGTGTTGAATGCTCCATGAAGCACCAGTCTGCATGGAAGGGATCTGAACAGTGTTCTATTCCTCAGTGGGGGTTTGAGACTTTAGAGATTGAAATTATTTTTTGATTAGGAGGTTCATCAAACATTTACCTTTTAGCTAAAGAAGTAACAATGAAAAGGAAGTGGATTTTTAAGATAGGCAGGAGAAAACATGAAATTATTTGTATAAGTAGACCAAGCATCTCAGGAAAGAATGGAAATCCCTCTGTCCTCCCCACAGATGTTTGGAATGGTAAACAGAGTATAAGTAAATGAATGGGGCATCATCAGATTCCTTGTGACAGATTTAGCAGATTCTTGTTCACAGTAGAAATATTCTTACAGCATAGCAAGTGAAAAGGAAAAGTGGCCTTGTAGGTTTTACTCTGATGGCAATATCTCCTTCTTTTCCAGGAGGCAGAATAATACCCTTTTCATCTATAATCTAAAAAGAAACAAAACACAATTTTATTATCTTGCAGCCAAATTAAAAAGCATTCAATTAAGATTATAGAATCTCAGTGTGCATTTATAATACATAAAGTATTTTTTTAATTGGTGAGGTGATTTGGAGCAATAGGGGGTCTTACTCTGACAACTGAAGGGTAAGATTATTACTAATCCACTGTACTTTGCATTATCTTATCTGAGGAATGCCAAATACTATGCAAATATATAATGAAGTTATTAAGGCTCAGGGAGGATCATAAGTAACCATGTGAGAAAACTAAAGAACTGGAAGAAATATACTAAACTACTTAATCCATATTGCAAATTGATCTGGTGCTAGCATTTGCTTCAGCAGTTTTGTTATTACCAGGAAACAATATTCACTCCCACTCTTCCTTAACTCAGCAACTGAATTTCTATCCCTGCTTTAAAGTTTGGGATTTATCAGTTAGCAGGGGGTTGTCATCTCTGATGGTGAGGATGGTGTCACAAGGAAATCTAATTGCTTATTTTGCATGCTCAGTTTAGGGTAGAAATCTGCATTTCTTCACTCTTTCATTCACTGCTGACTGATGGTACAGCTCTGTGTTGGAGCTTTCCAACCTCTTTAATGGCAAGTGATTACACCAGAGAGAGAGACTGAGTCACCAGAGGTACAATACCTTGACATCATACCCTGGAGATGGCCTTCCCATCGAGCCAGGTTTGATTTTCATTCCCTTAAAATTTGCACAGATCAGCACCTGTAACAAGTGTTGTTGCATTTGGTTGTTTTAGTTGGTTTTTGGTTTTGTTTTTTAATTAAACTATGGCTTGTATATTGTCTTTTATTTATGATCAAAATACTTGGGTAATATTGTGTATTTCTGTAGGAAATACTAATTGTCTTCATAATAAAATAATATTATATCCAATGATTAAACTTCTAGAAATAAGCTATCAGGGCCCTCAGAATCATGCCACAGCTCCAAATAATGTTAGTGAGTGCTCTAAAGATATATTCTAAAGCAGAGTTTGGAATTCAGTAATGACAAACATACCCCTTTTGTGTTAGTTCCCAATCCAAAGCCCACGGGAATGAAAAACAGTGCTTGGGATTTGGGTGAAGCTGTTATGACTTTTCTATGACTTAAAAACTAAACTTTTTCCAGTGTTACTTATTGCAACTGACTCTTCCCCTAGAAGTCATAAATGCACATAATAATTTTTATCCCTTTTTCTNTTACAGTAAATGAATCAAGTTCCCCCAGTGACTGACATACAATTTTAGTAATACTATATTATGTCCCTTGGCCTTAGGAATTACTGAAATTTGCAAAGACATGTAGGTTTATGGAACTGAGAATTTACTTACAGGTGGTTATTCTCTAATGATTTTTTTT
>VYZU01039163.1:0-17104 GCA_013401355.1 Ceyx cyanopectus
CAGTCATCCCATTGAGAAGGTATTTAAGGAAAACACTGCTGTTGGGAAATGATCCCTTTTATTTCTGAATCCCCAAACATGGCGTGTACATATGCCCGGAGTATTATGAAAATCATACTTGAAACTCCGATTCCAACTCCATTTCCCAACCACTCCTATAAAATTTTCATTACCGATGGCTGCCCCGCAGCGGAACAGAGGGCAACTTTATTAGAAGACGCAGCACAGCAGCCTGGCAGCGGGAGAATGAGCCAGGCGACAGCTACAGATACTCCTTTGCGAGATATGGCAGAGTGCTGGAAATGAAACAGATTATATAAAAAAAAGTAATTCAGAGCAATTTCTAGTAAAGAGTCAGAGAACCATATAATTCAACATTTATATAGACAAGGCTTCAAGGGAACTCTTCAAAAAAATAATAAAAAAAAGAAGGACTGAAGGTAATGGTAAGAAACTCTGGCTTGATTCCCCCCCTCCCTTTTTTTTTTTAAATTTCTTGATTAATAAGCCCTGCTGGTTTCCACCCTTGGCCTCCAGGAAAGGTCCTAGCTCTCAGTGCCTGTCTGACTGCTGCTGCCTCCCCTCCTCTTCCTACCTGGTGCAGGGGCAGCTCCTGCCTTTCCTGATGACTTTTGCCAGCCAGGCAGTAATGTCTTTGTGTACAAACCAGGGAGACGGGCTCTGATCTTCACCAAATGTGCCCACATGCAGTTTCCCTCTTCCTCACCTTCCCTCCCTCATTTGTCGTGCTATAAAAAGAACAGAAAAAGAGACAATTCTTTTTCTCCGTGATTAATTAAGGCCAACGCAGGACCCCGAGGCGCAGAGCATCGGCAGTACCTGTATCATTTCCAAGGTGCTGCAGCTGCGACAATGCGCTGCGGCCCCGTGACTTTCCTTCGTTGTCGTTTGTCATCGCCTGACACTGATAAAGAGCTTCTCCAGCACTGTGTCTTTGCGAGGGAACATATCCATATCAAAGCTGCTTGGATCATCCTTTTCCAAACTATCTGCTGCATTTTCTGGCCTAGTTTCCTTTCCAACCTCAAACTCTTGTTCTTTCCCTCTGTGAGCCCCCGCACTTGCATCACCGCCACAGCCTACCCTAGTACTCGGACACTCCTCCAACTCTCAAGGTTTCAAGGCTCTGGGGAAATGATAAGAGATCCCTCAGCTTCCACACTGCTCAGCATGACACTTTTGTAGATGCAGATGAAGGCAGCACATCAGCCACAAAGACGCTCCTGCACTGTAACTGCAGCACATGGGATGCCTCTGGGTACCCCAGTGGCCACTGCCCATGGTGGGATGGACACTGCCCTCTGCCCATCATTCCCCTGGTGAGAAACAAGTTTGTGCAGCCAGAACATGAGCAATATAGTCACAGCCACTAGAAAAATATTTTCCTGGCTTTCAAATTAAGTTATTTTAATCTAGAAGACCTGGGAAGATAACAAGGAATTGAAAGTTTTTTTTTTTATAAAGAGATACTTTTCTGTTTGTGATGGCACTTTAACAAGAGCTTAATGAACAGCATTTTCTTGTTTTGAGAGGCACAGACAGGCCAGATAAAGCTACTAATTCATTAGTATCCCATCATGAATGTCGCCTCCGTATTCCCCCGCCATATGGTCAGCACGATATGCTTCCAGAAAACAGGGACATCTACAAAGGCTTTATTACCATCAGCCATCACGTTAAAGTAGCCTGTGGTTATATGGAGATGTGGAACATCTTATTTCAGGATCTTTTGAGTGTGAAGGAACACAACATGGGCTAGGAGGCAAGGTGACTTTGTAGGGTGCGAGCTTCCCTCTTACCACAGACAGGATTTTAATTGGGATCACCTCACAGTCCTAAGAGAAACTCAGTCTCCAGAGTGGAGACACATCTCTGGGAGTTACCTGCCCAGGTGGGAACCACAGCATCTGCTTCCATCTCTCTCCAGATAATAATCCCCCTACGACTAATTAACCTGCCAACAGGCTGAATGGTGTGTCCAGCAATTAGCCATACCTGAGCTGAAACCTCAGCCATCCATGGAAAAATGAGAAGTTCTCCCCATTCCCACTACATGCAGGCCCAGCAACCAGGAGCATCTGTGGATGGCATTAGTTGGCCATAAATAGATGTTAAGAGACCATATGCAGCTGCTGAAAGCAGTAATCTGTAAGATACTCCTCTCTCTCACCAAGGCAGGCACAGCACCATGTTGTCCCATGTGACAAAAGCACCCAAAACCAGGGCAGCTGATAGAAGCATCCCAACATGACAATAGACCATGGGGCTTTTCACAGGCTTTCTGGAAGAAGCAAGAGGATTTGCTCTGATGCACATGGACCAGCCCAAACAGCTGCTGACCTCCNCCTCAATTGCCAAACCATTGTAACATTTTTTTTTTCCACCCCGTTGGGGCTCTTATTAAAAAAAAAAAAAAAAAAAAAAGAGTTTTCAAAGCTTTAATGGCTTTGAAAACAACACGGAGACTTCTCTTGACTGCAGGAGAGGTTAATGATCTCCCTCTGCTACAGAACTAAACTGGACATCATAATAAATAATCATAATAAGATATAAAGTATCACCTGGAGCCATTCAGCACAGAGAACAGGTAGGAGTTATGATGCATTTCCATTATTCAGAGGAACTGTGAGGTGTGAAATCTTCAAAGTAAAGGTAGTAGATTAAGAAATGAAAAGCGTGCAATTAAAGCATTACTTAAACAGGAAGAGATTACGTCTTGTCTTGCCTGCGAAGACTGAATGCTCTGGCTCCTGGATGGATGGAAACCCTGATGCTGCAATGCACACAGGTCCCTTCTCCTTACCACTCTCCTCTTCCCTGCAGCCCAAGCTGAAAAGCCAGCAGCATGATGCCATGTGCCCCTGCCACCAAAGCCTGTAGTCCGCACATCCAGAGCTGAGCATCGTCTCAGTACTGGCATGAGCTGGCAGCTTCAGGTTGCTCTCAACTTGACCTTCAGGCTATGCCATGATGCCAGCCCCCAGGTGCTCTGACAAAGCCCATCAGAGCAGCCCCATCACCCAGGTCATCATGGCACTCCCAGCAACGCTGACTTTCTGAGGTGCCTCACCTGAGCTCTATCTGAGCACCTTTCAGAGGGTCTGCTCTTCAGAGGAAGACAGACAGGAGCTTGCAGACAGGTCTTTCAGACATCTCCTCCCCAGTGGTCCTCAGTTCAACTGCTCTTGGAAGTGCAAATGCCTTGGCTGCATTTCTGTACATGTATTTTATTCAGGCACATCCAAAAAGATATTTGTGTTGATTGATACCAGGTCTGGGAGAGATAGTATAGGAATATCCCTGTTTGGGTTCCTAAAGATCAGAAACTCATTGCTCAGGCTCCACAGCTACACTGCCCCATCCCTGCACTAGAGGTGAATGTGATTTTGCTGTTTGCAAAGCCTGGGGTGACACAGTGGGTACCTGGACACTCCAGTGGAAAGCAGGATTTGAGCACAGCCAATAAAAGCTTCATGAAAAACACCTATTGCAGGACTGGGGAGCATCATGACCTTACAAACCTCAGCACAAGTCGGGATGACAACTCAGTTGCCACCACCCCACTGGCCGCACCCCACACACAGAGCAGGAGGCAGGAGTCAATCCATCACCAGCGGCAGGAGGTGCCCTCAGCGTGGTGTCAGTGAGGGGAGGGGGTCAGAGCTCGTATCAAACAACATTAATCACCTTTCCTGGGGCTCTGTATACACTGGACAGTCCTATTAATCAGAGGCATATCAGCCCTCCAGCCTGGTCGGGGCCCCTTTGTGCAGGTCCCTTCCCATCACAGACAGATAAGATTATCAGTGACGAGCGAGACACCCATTGAGTAACACCCGACTCGAAGAATGGGATTTTTTTTTTCTTTTATTTATCCCCCTGTCTCAAAGATGAGCTGTTTCTTGTCTTGTCAAACCACATCCTTTTCTTTAAAGAACCAGCTTTAAGAATCCAATTTGTCAAGCCGGACAATCATTTGAGAATCCATAAAAAGCCTCAGTGACTTTATCAAAAAAAATAAATCAGAAGGTTTTAAATGGTAACTGAAAGGGATTTGAAAATAGGTTGAGTGGCCTACATCAATTAATCTTCAGAGAGCCAGGGCTTTGTGAAGCTGAAGTGGCAGAGAAGTGTCAAAGGCTAGTTACTGGGCTTGAGGAGATGGAAGTTATCGATATTTCTCCTCTCCTTTTTCTCTCTTTTCTTCTTTCTCTGTCTCTTCAGAACATGTGAGGCAATATTCCCTGTGACAGGGCCCTGCAAAACCAAGAAGAGTCGTGTTGTCAAGCCAAGAATGGTGGGGTTGTTGAGACAGGAAGGGCATGGTGCTCAGGGCCACTATTTCCTGGTGAGATTTAGCTATGGTCATTCCTATTATCAGCCCACTGGGGTCAGACCTGCTTTCTCACCTTGGTTTCAGGTCCCTCACCATCACTGCTGGTGGGTTCTGGAGCTCTCCTCAGCTTCAGCCACAGAGACGGCCCATGAAGCAGCTATTGGACACCACAAGTCAGCTGGAGAGTCCCAGGGTATGTTATGAAACCCAAGTGTCCAGCCAGCTCCATCACCAGCCAGGACTCAGCTCCACCTGAAGAGGGAGAAGGGGAGAAAAAGATAAATAGCTTCAGTTCAACCAGGGGCTGAGCAAAGCATTGAAAACTGACAGGAGGTCCTTGGGGCTTGCAAAAGAAAAATAAGCTGGTAACTGATATTTGGCTGAACAGGTCCCTTCTCCTGGAAGGGCAAGGGATCTCCACGCAGGTGAAATTCAACAGCACCTATGGCTTCTCACTTCCCAGCCATGGGAAACTTGCAGCCTAGGGATGGGGCACAGAGATGAGAAGCCCCAAGGAATGCAGGCAAGGATTAGAGAGACTTTGAGGACACATGGATGAAAACAACAGACAGGAGAATTTACTGGAAGAAAAATTAAAAAAAAAACAAAAACCAAAAGACCTTGGGAGGAATCAAAGCGCTGCATTGAGAAGGGCCAGGCTGCCACTCTTCAGTACTGAGAGCAGGAGGAGAGCAGCTCCAGATGGCTTTTTGTTTTAGTGCAATAAAAAATTTAATCTGACAGGCAAGTGTGGGGCTGGATAATAATAATAACACAAATAATTTCCTTTAAAATAATGAAAGGACAGCTCAAAAGTATCTTCATTTGCTGCAAAGAAAAAAATACTGTCTGTTATGTAGTGCAGCTGGGAGCACGTTCCCCAGCTTTCCAATGGTATTTTGTTGCAGAAATATAATGTAAGGACACTTTACTCTCATTTTCCAGTCTGGGGAAATAGATCTGACTTGGAAAAGGGCCAGAAGGGCTGTAAGTTAGGGCTCTGAAGTGAAGGTGATAACTTTGCCAATTAAATATGGATGTGATTTTTTTTTTTCCCCTCTCCTTCCCCTGAATACTTTTGCACTGTCATTAGGTGATGATATAAAGACATAGGCCTCCTGGTGCAGCTTAATTGCTCATATATAGAAAAATTATGAGCTCTGTTGCACTGCACGAGTACTGCCTCGGCTACTTGCTGCCTTATTAATAGGTGATACCAATGCGAGTTTAATTCTTATGCCCAAGGAAAAACAGAAAGATAGTAAGGAAAAAAAAAAGTGTTCAGCAAAGTACTTCAGCACTTGCTAAATGGCTTTGCTGAACAGCAATGGAGTTAAGAGCCACCTTATATTTAATCACACAGTTAAAGTGTTTTGCTGAGTTGATGCTTGGTGCCCAGGAGACAGGATGGACTTCCTATTAAGTGATCTTTCATTGCCATATCTTTATATTTGTTTCTTTTTTTATTGATACACAGTGCAGATGATCCTGTGTTTTGCAACCTGCTGCTGAATGATTTCTAGTCCAGGTTGAAGCTAAGGACAAAAAAGGCTGTTGTTTTAATGAGCATGGACCTCAGTGCTTCAGAACAGGATGGTCCAAGGAGAGGGGTCTGGGCTGCCTTCCCCTGGGGNCCTGAATACTTTTGCACTGTCATTAGGTGATGATATAAAGACATAGGCCTCCTGGTGCAGCTTAATTGCTCATATATAGAAAAATTATGAGCTCTGTTGCACTGCACGAGTACTGCCTCGGCTACTTGCTGCCTTATTAATAGGTGATACCAATGCGAGTTTAATTCTTATGCCCAAGGAAAAACAGAAAGATAGTAAGGAAAAAAAAAAGTGTTCAGCAAAGTACTTCAGCACTTGCTAAATGGCTTTGCTGAACAGCAATGGAGTTAAGAGCCACCTTATATTTAATCACACAGTTAAAGTGTTTTGCTGAGTTGATGCTTGGTGCCCAGGAGACAGGATGGACTTCCTATTAAGTGATCTTTCATTGCCATATCTTTATATTTGTTTCTTTTTTTATTGATACACAGTGCAGATGATCCTGTGTTTTGCAACCTGCTGCTGAATGATTTCTAGTCCAGGTTGAAGCTAAGGACAAAAAAGGCTGTTGTTTTAATGAGCATGGACCTCAGTGCTTCAGAACAGGATGGTCCAAGGAGAGGGGTCTGGGCTGCCTTCCCCTGGGGATAGCTGTGCCTCAAAGAACACCACAGTGGACCCTCCATGGCAGAGAAGACCTCTAGCCCATGGTGACCAGAGACATGTTGCTCAGAGGAGAACAGGAGGGAGTGAGCAGGCACAGAACACAGTGAATTGGAAATGTTCAAAGCATGCATGGCCAAAGGATGCTGACTACTAATAATAATTCAACTTTTGGGAAAGCAGTGTTATAGCATGTTTCTCAGCAACCAATAGGTCACTCCCCAAAGTTCACATTTTTATCTGCTTTAGAATCATAGGATTGTTTTGCTTGGAGAGACCTTTAAGACCATCAAGTCCAACCTTTAACCCAACACTACCAAGTCATCACTGAACCATGTGCCTCAGCACCACATCTCCATGGCTTTGAAACCCATCCAGGGATCACAGAGGGGTTTCACCACTGCCCTGGGCAGCCTGGGACAGGCCTGGACAGCCCTGGAGGTGAAGAAATTGTTCCTCAGCTCCAACCTAAACCTCTGTTTTGTAACAGTCTCCCTAGGGAAATATTTTTATGGGGATTAACCCTCCACCAAGAAAATGGGGAGAGCCCCCCTCTTCCATCTGCATGAAAAGTTGGGGGAAGAGGCTTGGGAATCCCACTGCAGGGACAGGAGATTGCATTTACATCTGCCAGGGCTCTGACAGTCAACTTTCACTCCCAAAGAAGCTGTGCTTAGCGCGGGAGGGAGCGGAGCAGGGAGGGGAGGCTGCGACAAAATTGACGGCAACAGAAAAAGCAGGATGTACAAATGGCTCGAGAAAAGGGCTGATGAGATGTGACTGCCCTGGGTCCTGGGACTGGAAAGAGCAAAATGGGAAAAGACCACCTGGATGAAGAGAAAGTGCTTCTGATTGCTTCGGGAAAAATGGGAGTTAAAGATCATTGGAATGGACAAGGCAATCTGGCGGCAGCGCGGCACTTTGATTGCTTCCAGCTCTGGAGGGGCGTGGGCGGTGGACTGCATCCCTCCCCAGGGCTGCCACAGAGGTGGGAGGGAGCTGGGGCATCATCAACCCAAGGGGTGATGTGTGGGCACAAGGCTCCTGACACACCAATGTTCCAGGGGCATGAGTGCTAGCAGCCCCAGTTTTGCCAACTCCTCTTGGTACTTTACAAACCAGAAAGCTCAGAGCCAAGTTAAGTGCTGTGGGAGTGCTGGGGGCCACCTTGCCCAGCTCTTTGCAGGATGCAGAAGTGAACAAAATAATTACAGGGAAACACTTATTTAGGTGTGACTTGGAACAGACCTCTGAGTCTGCCCTGGTCTAAAGCTCTTAACCCCAGGTGATGCTGCTGCTGCACATCCCAGGAGCACGTTGCTCTGGGCTATGGAGTCACACATCCAAAGATTTTCTAAAGGTTATGCAAAGGTTACCCCACAATTAATGTGTTGGCTCAGCATGCTGGATCTGTTTGCCTAATTTTCGAAGTCTGAAGGCTACCAGGCATCTCAACAGCACGGCTTGAAAGGCTCCAGTTCCCCCCGTGCATTTGTACTGATACTCCAGCCCTACACAGCATTCCAATATACCGGGAACTGCAGGGATGAAGATAACAAGTAATAATGATATATCCATTTCCTCTACCTTGGGCATTTTTAGGTTGTCTCATCTCAGAAATGAACTAATTTGAGCATTTTGCATGATGACCTGTTGGACTCTGTCTCAGGGACAGGCAGATGGTCGGGTTTGTATTCACACAATACCTTTTCTGTCGTTAAACAGGCTGATAACTCAGTGACTGCTCTGTTTGAAATTCACGGATTGACCCAGCCTGCTCCAGCTAATCTGCCTGGAGCCCTCCAAACTCCTCTGTTTCTATAGGGAAGGTAGAGCCCCAGAAAGACTGAGTATTGAGCTTGCTCTGGGTTACCGAATAAATCAGCAGCAGATCCAGGAACCCAGACGCTGTCTCTAGCTGTAGGGTTAACACCATGAGCAGCACGTGCAGAGATGGACAGTTTCAGAATAGGCATAACATATTTTTTCAAACGTCCCCACTCATGTTATTAATTATGTGTCTCAGGTTACTAAACGCAAGCAAATTAGTATGACTTCCTTCCCAGCATCACAAGCCTGTGGTTGTTATTCCCTTTCACTAAGGGGCTTCATTAGCTTTTCTAGACAATTTCCCTGTCAGGCTTCCCAGGCATGAGCACTGTTTCCCAGCTCCCAGCATTTAAACCCATCCAATCTACTCTCATTGCAACTCCAAGTGCTTCACAAACTCCTTTACTTGTATTGCAATTTCACATTCCTAAATACCGGGTTTAATAGTAGGAGCAGCGCTCCTGATGCTGCTTCAAAATTAAATGAGCTGGAAGAAAAAAAACATTCTGAGGCATTTTCACTTGGGCGCTTATATTTTGAAGGACCTTTTAAAGACAGAGAACATAACCTGGCTCCTGCTGGTGCTCATAAGAATTTCATCATTTACTTGAACAAGGAGGAAGTGGGCATTAGAGTGCAGCAAGGAAAGGAGGTGAAGTTTGATAGGACACTAAGAAGATGCAATTTACTTACTTTTCCAATCATCCCAGATGTCCCCAGGAGCAGGGAAGGCTGGCAGTCTTGGCTGTACTTTTGGAGGTCCTGTGTTGATAAAATCAAGAGCCATTAGCAGCTGTGGAGGGAGACCAAGTAACCTCACTCATCACAAGAAACTGCAAAAGCAAGTAGATGGTTTGAATGCTGCTGCTTTGGAGGGCCTCACCATAAAGCCACACATGAAACACTTCAAGAAGCAGCTGTGGCACTAAGGAGACATTTCCAGAACAAGGCACAAAACCACCACTGGACCCATGGTGGGAAGGACACTGCAGGCACATGAAGTCGAACTGGATCTCAGCCTGGACACCAAACATTTTCCTCTTCTCCTCTTCCCTCCCAGGAGATGACACAGAGGAGCCTGGATTTTCTCCCAGCAAATGTCCAGGGGTTTTGCAGGCTGCGGAAGCCACATGAAGGGAGTGGGACTGTGAGGTAGAGGAAAAAAAAAAAAAGCTGAATAAAAGAGTTTGTAAACACCCAGTGGTCAGTTCAGTTGGAATCCAGACTGAAGGAGCCTTTTCCAGCTGTCCCAGAGGAATTCGTACACATGAGAAGGTGCCTCTTAGATAAGTCTTGGCTATTGCAGTTGGTTGGTGAAGTTATTCATGCTGTGTAGGTTTGATTTCCATCCAACACCTGAAAACTGGTGGATGTTGGGATCCACCCCTGCCCGTGCCCCAGGACCCCTTGGACCCCTTGCACACTTGCCCTGCCCTGTAGAGCCAGAAAGGGAAACAAACAGCAGAAGAAAGTGGAAAACTTTCTGTCTCTCTCCTGTTAATTATGATCTTAGTTTGCACTGAGAACCTGTCATTCAGCCTCCTGTAATGGATAGTTTCTATTTCAATTCTCCCTCCACCCTATTATCTTTTATAAAATTCAGCCAGGCTGGGTGATGGATTGATAAGGGATGGTCCCGGCGGGAGCCGGCTCGCTCAGAATGGCTCTCGCGCGCCCAACTTCTGTATCTTTTTAAATATTTCAGCTGTTTGAGATCTTTATTTCGCATTTCGATTTCCTGTAGTACAGTAAATTTATCTTAGTCACCCAGTCAAGTTCTCTCCAAGCCCCTTATCTTCTCCTCCTCTGTACAACTGAAAGCACCTACGTTATCTGCGCTGCTGATAAGGGCGGCTGTGGCAACCCACAGATCCTGCCGATTGGGTGGCCCCCCAGCCCAAAGGAGACCTTGGAGACCCTGAACTTCTCACCAGCTGGAAGTTCATCGGTGCCAGCTTCTGCCGAACAAGAGGCATCTCCTGCTTGGTCAGAGCAGAAATGCCAGGGCTGCCTGTGGATCCAAGGTCAAGGGCAGCTGCTGCCCAGGGCTGCATTCTGAGGGATGCTGGTTGCCATCCCAGTTATGGCCAAAGACGCTGAGCTATGTCATCCTCCTCCTGTTCACCAGCCGCCTCCTCAGCCTTTGCTTGGGAACAGCTGTGATGCCTCATTCCTCTTCCTGAATATCCTGAAAACAAACGCTGGCCTCATTTTTTAAGGGTATCACAAACCTGCACAAACACCTTCTGATTTTACTGTCTTTGTGTACAACCAGGAACAACACCAGAGCTTCCTCTAAGCTTGGGAGAACTGGATCAGGCCCTGGGAGGGGCTCCAGCGAGACCCCAGATGGCCACTGGCTACAGAAACTAGAGCCAGGGCTGACAGGAGTGACATCTGTGGGGCTATCAAGAGAATACATTTTTGGTGTGCTCAGGGGTGTCCAAGCACAGGGTTCTGGATGCCAGGATGCCTGGGAAGAGCAGCCCCACAGCACCCTGATGCTGCCTGGGTGAGGGGAAGGATTAAGGCAGCTTGTCCCTGGGGCTGTGCCGAGTGGCAGCTCTGCCAACAGTGAGCATCACGCAGCACAGCCAGCTGTGCAGAAGCCTCCATGTCACAGATGGCACTGGAGAGTATATAAAAATCCCAAGACATGTGGCTCCTTTGTGCGCCCACTGCCCAGCCCTCACCTCCCTCCCCTGGTCTGGAAGGTCCCATGATCAGCTCTGTGCAAAGGAAACAGACAAAGGAGGGCACAGTGCCAGGGACTCCACGCTGAGCTTTCCTATCCTTGATGATGTCCAGAGGGGCTCAGCATCACCTCCAGCCCTGCAGCCTAAAGGTAAAGCCCAGCTGGATCTTTTGGGATGCTCTCAAAGGAGCAGCTCCAACTGTGCTGCTCCCAGTGGAGGGGTCTGTGCCAGCCACAGCCCTGCCAAAGCCTCAGGCTGGGAGGCAGAGTTCACAAACACAAGGATGGATTTTCCCCTGCTAGACCACAGAAGTTTAAATCTATTGTCAGCAAGGAGCAGAGAGAGGATCCTGCACTGAAGTGGGAAACCCTCTCCTAACACCATCTTTCATCACCCCGGGAGTAGGAGTTGGGGGCAATCAAACAAAAATAATAATAATTTTAAAACCCGAACAACAACAAAAAGCAGGTGAAATAAAGTCCCCTTCTCACTATTCCCACATTGGCAGCACCAAGCCATGATCAGGCAGCACCCCCTGGTGCCATTACCGCTGGCCAGCTCCACTCAGGCTCTGCCTGTGGGGCACCCCATGCTACAGAGAGAGGAACAGGACCAGGCTGAAGTGAGGGGACAGAAAAACAGCAAAGTACCAAGAAAAACCTCCAGGAGACGCGAGTCAAACCTGTTTTCTCACACAAAACCATAGCGCAGACAAATGCTGCAGAGAGGTGTGAACTGGTGATTGTGGTGAGGCAAGGAAAGCTTACCTGCCCAGCTCCCAGCATAGAACACACCAGTCTGGGACCATACCCGGGATCCAGGACATCCAGGTGGGTTCCTTGAGGAAGAAGTAGGTTATGGCTCCAGTGTTGCCAGCTCTCACCTTGCTGGTTACAGCAAGATGAGGGGCTGGGGACCTGTCCTAACTGTGCCATCATACTCACCAGCAGCACATGCAGTAGCATTGGGTCTTACATCCAGGTTTTTACCCAAAAAAAGGCTGTTGACATGTCCTCTTCCAGTCCCTGCACAGGGTGAGTCTGCAGAGAAAAAGAAACTATTCCTGTGTTGGTTCTATGTGGGTTTCTACACACTCCAAGGAGATGTTTGTCATGGTGGGAAGAGGCAAGTGGCTTTCCAGTCTGCTAATGGCTTCCCAGACCCAGCACAGCAGGAATGCAGAGAGAAAAACTAACCTCATCCTAATCAACTGATGCTAACTCATATTTAATAAGGGAAGAAACCCACCATGACTCCACATGGGGAGCTGTAACCACCAGAATTGGGGCACTCTGACTTGTTAGTCTCTGCCTTTGCTCTCTATAAGGAGATTTTGGACTGACGCCAGTGAGGCTGCAGGACAGCAAAGCCATCCCAGGAGAAGGCTGATGAAGGGGCTCCGGGGCTCCTGCCTCACTTGCCTGAGGAACTGCAAGTGCTTCTCCATAGGCGCTTTTGCTAAGAAAACAGCTTTTTGAAAAACAATCCTCTAATCTCACACCCTTCTGCCCAGCCTGATCACCAGGACAAGCTCTGGGAGTCACCTGAGGGAGTTCTGATGGACTTTTGGGAATACAGGACCAGGACCAAAGTGCAACTTTTAGGCCGGCTATGCTCAAACCAGCAGCCTGGACATGAGGTGCTCACTTGCCTCTTTCCAGCTCTTGGAGTGATTTTGTCCCCTGGGATCAAATGCAGCAGCAGGGCACCCAATAAATATGTCTGCAGAGGAGTGATTTATCTGTAGGGGAAGCCATGGAAATTCCCAAACCATCTTAAATATCCGCTTTCTGGCTCGAAACAGTCAGTAACTTGCCAACTGGGGAATGTATTTGTCTGCTCCCCTCCATATATTTTCTGCTTTTCATTATAATTTGCTAAATAATACATTACAATGAGTTATTTATCACACTCAGCAGCTTTGTGATCCCCCCTCCATCCAGAGGAATTTTACCCATAAATCAATTACACAAATATTTGCTGGTGGTGCTGCAGCATCGAGAACCTTCCCCCACCCAGTCCCCCAGCCCCCAGCACCTGCCCCAGCCAGCTCCTGGGCTCTGCTGAGAGCCAGCACCTCAATTAACGGCACCTCAATTAACGGTCATCTCTTCGCCTCAGGCTGGCCGCCCCTCTCACCATTGCTCCTCTTCTCATGATCCTCTTCTGGACACCAGCCAAAGGGCGAAAGGAGAACAGAAATAATCAAAGACACAAAGCCAGCAAAGAAAGCAAGTGGAGAGGGAAGCTTTGCCAAGAGCTCCGTTTCTCCTGCTCCTGTAGTTGGGACTATATTGATGGGAGAAGCAAAAGTGGCACCAAGAGGTGAACAAGAGTAAAACTCATTGAAATAAGTGCTCTGAGGATGGAAAGAGATCCTGGGAGGAAGGCTGGGTATTTCTGCTCCTTGAGTGAGGGGCTCCTCCAGGAGATCCCATGGCATATGTGGGGATTTGGAGGATGCAGTTTTCCCAGCGAGGCTGGAGCAGAGGCAGCATCAGCAGCAGGGCTGGTGTCCAGGCACCAGCTGCCTGAGCTGCACCCTGGGTGCACACTCACCATGACCTGCTCATTCCTTTTAACTCGAGGAGGGTTCAAGGCTGCGACACCTATACCAGCCTTGTAACTGGAGCATGCCCTGAGAACCACACTCCATCCTGCCTCTCTGGGCTCAGGCATCTGGGAGGTGCCCTGTGGGGGTTGCTCCTCCATCCCTGCACTAACCACCCGGGGAGCCCGTGCCAGCAGCCCTGGCACACAAACAAACTTCTGTGCCACCAGCCACCGAGCACAGCTCTGCACAGGCCAAAACTCCTGCTGGCCTCCAGCACCACCCGAGCTGCATCCAGACCCATGACCCACAGAGAAGAGTCCCACCAGACCTGACATGCACCCATCCTTACACACACACACCCTTACATCCCACTGTGCTTCTTGTGCAGATGGCAACTCGGGGAAGGGAGAGACCTGTGCTGTGAGCAGGACACGACCCTAATTGCTCCTGGTCAGCTTCTCAACTCCAGCGGTGGCTGTGTGAGGGCTGCAGAAGGATGCACGGTGCAGAGGGAACTGGTAGCTTTCCACTGTGGGTGGCTGGTTGGGGAATTCCAGCCTGAGTCACACAGCAGGAAAAAGAAATCACTGTATTCAAATTAGCATTACTCCCTTCCCCAAGCTTGTATGAGAGCAGGATGCTTCTTTCTCCCTCCACCTTAGCAAAGGGATGCAGCACCTGCTGAGGTGCCTTCAGGACAGGGCAGAGGATGAGTAAATGCCCACACATGTCACCTATAGCAAGGAGAGAAGCAACCAGACAGACGGTTCCTAATCCCCACTCTGAGCCCACACCCAGTCCAGGGAAAAAGGGAAAACTCCCACAGGCTCCAATTACTTATTTACCAAGATCTCCTGGTGCTCTTGGGCAACAACAGCAGCATTTGAACAGTGGGACAAGAAGTGCCATCCAAAGACTGGTAATGAGCATGAAGTCCAGCTCAGAGCTCAGCCCTGCTGCACTGAGCAGTGTCTAGTCAGTGCCTGGCAATTCTTGACCCCTTACTATTACAAGCTCTTCTGATATAAAAAGGAAATGCAATTTGGGAATGGTGAGAGCGCATCTCCTATAATCAAATCTTTCCAGCTCAGCAGCAGTGGAACTGGCCTGTCAGGACACATTACCCTCTGCAGCAGCCAGGCTCTGCCCACACTACAGCCAAGCAGCCCAGGCTCAACCTGAACTGTTCAAACCTGCTGCCACAGAACACCAGCAAACCCCAAGCACCCACCTTCGCATTCTGAAGCCTCCAAAACACACACTGGAGAAGTATGAGGCTATTCCCTCTGCACTGGTGCATTCTGCAGCAACACAGTCATTTTTACCAGTCAAAAGCTGTAACCCCAAAATGGGAAGACAAAAGAAACCAAGGTTTTAACTCAAATCATACACTCCCATACCATTTTACCACCCAAGATGCTCAAAGTGCTTGAGTTGCATGAACACTCAGTGCGTGGGGACCTGGCTAGTGGGATGTACATCCCCTTACAAGTCTTGGTTTTTAGTTAACTTCTGTCACTAGAGGAAAACCCAGTAAGCAGCCAATGATGCACATGAGTGACAGCTGGACATCTTATGATCATCCAGACCTTCTTCTCCTGGTGACCACAGAGTGAAGAGCTTGGCCACTAGTGGTTTTCATTGCTGGGCAGTGAGAGAGACAATGCTCAGCTTCAGTCCCAGCAGGGACACTGGGAGGGAAAAGTTATGATGATTCCTCAGGTTTAACCTTCCTTTTCAAGCCTCTGTAACTTACCTTTGAAGCAAATTGCTTTGCAAATACTAATTCATTTAACTTCACAGCATCCATCTTAAGTAAACAGTATCTTGGCTTACAGATGGGGAAATCAAGGCATGGGAAAAAAAACAAAAACAAAAGGCAGAACCAGGAACAAAACCCTCTCTCAGTGCTTTAACTACAAATTCATCTTTCCTCATTAGCAGTTAATCAGAACTACCAGAGGGGAAGAGATTACAGACAGGGCAGAGAGGGGAGTAACTGAAAGAAATACAGACATCAAAACAGATTTTCATGTATTTACTCATTTATCACAGTGAGTCACAGGCTTTGAGTTAATTTGAGTCTGCATTAGCCTTGCAGGATTTTGTGATACAGTCGCCAGAATCTAAAAAGTTAACAGGTCATAGCCATGTACGACCTCAGGAAGCAGAAAATCTGCACTTTTGGGTTAGTCTCAGGAAGTTTGATATTGCTTTGCCTGATAGCTTAAAAGAAACCATTAATCTTCCCTCGCCAGCCTCCTAATCTTTACAGGAACCCAGATGCCTTATCTGAAACTTGCTTATTGAAGAGCACCCTGGCTTGTGTGGCAGTAGCTCGGGCAATAGTTTGCAGCAGCTCTTGGGCCTGGGGAACAGCCGGCAGGTAGCAGAGGGGGGTTTTGGCACCCAGCTAGCTGCTGTGCCACAGGGTGCCCCATGTCAACCAGTGGTGCTGCCCATGTGAGTAAAGATGCTGGCTTGGGAGCAGTTTGGTGAAGATCAATGGAGATGCCAAACATCACATGATTGGTCTTTATCTTGGCTGCATCTGGGATGAGCAGCAACAGAATGAGGGTCCAGTTGGGCTCAGGGGCCTTGCCAGAGCCCATGCATCCCTTCTGCTCCCCTGCCCATCTCTGTGCACGCTCCTACCCACCTTTGTGTATTTAGACACCAAAATCAACCATCAGCAGTTTGTTGGCTTATTTTCCCTGCATTTTGCCCCCCCCCCAAAAAAAACAACAAAACCAAAACATTTGCTGACTTTTTTTTTTTTTTCAGTCAGAGAGCCTCATGTTCAAACTTCCCTTTCTCACCTTATTTCATCCCAACTTCCCAGCGGTGAGGAGGAAGTCAGGGTCCATGACACACAGCCACAGCTCAGAGCTACCATGCCGTGCTGGCTCCGAGGGCTCTGGAAGGGAACTGCCTTTGCAACTCACACCAGCCCCAGGACGCTCGGCTAGGTCACTGCCCACCCAGCACATTTCCTCCAACATTTCCAGCCTCACATACGAGCCCACGCTGGGAATTGAGGAACATATTTTTAAATAAGAGGAGGAAATGGTGTCTTTGTGTCAGGCAAGTGGAAGAAATCCAGGACCAAGACACTGCCGAGCCTTTCCACTTCAGACAGCAGGTGCTCTCCAAGATGTGGTTATGGCAACAAAATAAATGATGGATAATTGCTTTTGTGACAACTTGCCAATTAAATTAGACTCAGCAGAATAACATAATGACAATTTGTTATGCTCTGGTGGGCACTAACACACCAATCATAATTAAATGCTATGACTGAAATAGAATGCTGCTGTACACAGGAATATATAACCCCAATTCCCTCCCAGTGAAACATTATAGGTTCAGACTTGATTTCAATTTCTGGAGGATAATAGCATTAGCACACATCAGAATGAGCTTGCAATATGCATACAGGCAGCAGCAGCAC
>VYZU01039173.1:0-12787 GCA_013401355.1 Ceyx cyanopectus
CCTTTCCTGCCTCCCCTCATCTCTGCCCTCTGTGCAGCCTCTTGGCTGCACCCACCCATGCACATCAAAGCAACCCCAGCTTTATTTGCTATTTCTTAACTTCATAATCGATTTTGAATCAGAGTTTAATCAGAGGGACCAAAGACCTCATCGCTGCACACAGTAGCTATCATCAGATACAGACAACAAATTCCTGGAGCTGGAGAGAAGAAAAGAAGCACTTTTCCTCTGAAAACTCCCTGTGTGGCTGCGCTAATCACTCTGGAGACGGTGCTGAGTTTGTGGAAATGGGCTGATGATGGGACCGTGGTGGTTGTCTTTATCTCTTGGATGCTTCCTTTCTTTGAATCATCTTAGTTCTGAGTCACCAGCAGCCGCTAATCCCTTAGAGATAACAGCCTCATTCCGCTCTTTCTATGCAGGTACTTTTCCCTCTGCACTTACACTTCAAAAATGGGAATACATGCAAGCTGAGGTTCTGGTGGGAACACTCCAGGACACACCACAGGGTCACTTGTCACACCAGCCAGTGCTTCTGTCACTTAATGGAGCCAGGGCTCTCAGTGGGCCAAGGGACTCTGCTTGTGTTAGGTGACCCCGTGATGATTCCTGCCTGTCCCCGCTCCCCCCAGAACACATCTCTCCACTCTGCCCCAGCATGGCATCTACACCACATGGACCTACCAGAGGATACACCACCCTCAGAAAAGGCACGCTGAAATAAAACATTATTTGTAGCTTTCATTTTAAAACTTTCTAAACAAGCTCTGGTGAAATGCTCCCAGATTCATTTCACTGTTAAAAGGCATATTTTATTTCCATCTTAAATCTGTCCAAGTTAAACATGTTATGCCATCCATTATCAAGAAATGCCACACCCAGGCACCTGAAGACCACCATCAAGTGGATCTTTTAACCCCTCTTTGACAAAAAACATAAGCTCACCTCTTTAGTCGTTCACTCTGTGAAGATTTTAATTCATCAAGCAGTTCTCATGTCTCCTGCCAGGACTCTACAGTTTCTTAACACCTTACTGGGAGCACAGACACCGGCACTGGTCACAGGACATTACTGGTCACACTGGTACTGCACAGAGATAACATCCTCCTCATGGATACTGTTTTTGTGTTTCCCTGTTTGTACTCAGGAATCACATTGGCTGCAGCATCACCCTGGGATCACATCCAGCTGGTCTCTGTCCTGTGCCCTGGAGCTTTCTACAAAGCCAGCCCCTTCCAGGACATACTCCCCCTTCCCCAGCCTCTTGCACCTGGCCACATGCCCTCACCCTGCATCTGCACCCACCATAGAGCACAACCTGCAAGGTGAGAGTAGCAACACAAGCACAGAAAACACTGACCACTGAAAAAAACCCCTCTGTTCACTGTTTTATTTCCTTCTTGGCACCTGCAACTAAATGTGAGGCACCTCCTGGTTTCAGGAGAAGCATCTCTCTTCCCAGTCTCACCTGGGACCCAAATGCATCCTCTTTTGCAATGAGGCACATCTGAGCATCAGCACTTCCTGATCCACCTTCAGCCTATCTGTGCTCCCCTCAGCACTCCAGCAATGCTGCTCTGTCAGTTCCCAGACCTTCCCATCATCCAGGAGGGTGGGAAATCCTCCCTTGCTGGGACTGCCCTGCGATGAGCTCACAGGACCTCAGCTGTCGTTCATTGGCCTCACCCATCTCTCAGGGGGGACTTTCTCCTCCTATGTAATTTTCTGTAATCTACAGAGTGAAAGCCACATTTGTATGCAGAGTTTAAGAGCTATTGGGCAATTAAATTGAATTCTAATTATTGTATATCGCATATTAGTAATTTCTACCATGCTAATATTAATTGCTAACAAGACGATAAGAGGTATCAGGCAGTCATGACGAAGCGCATGGTCGCCTGCTTGGGAGAGACGTGTGGAAGGAGATTGTCTGCAGCACGGTGCAGAACTCACTGCAGACAGGGATATCCAACCCCTGGAGGCAGCTTCTTGGCCTGGGAGTGCTGGGGTCTGGCATCAGCCTTCAGCCTTCCTGTGGTGGGAGTTCAGAGCAGGTTGAAATTACCAGGTCTCAGGATTGGCTTCCTCATGAAACGGGACTGTTTGCAAGGTCTTACTGTATGCAAGTATGGAGTGGTTCTGTTGAGGACCTGCACAGGTCCTTCTCCCTGTCTCAGGGTGTTCGGGTGTATCTTGTTGCATTTATGGCAAGTTCAGTCAAAGAAGCCAAGGACTGGCTGGTTCTTGAAATGCATCTCCCTGATCCCTGCCCAGAACTGCTCTCCAAAGCCCCCACATAGATGCTCCTTCAGACAGTGACAAGGAGGTGGCAGGATGCTTACAGGGCAGGAGATCGAGCTATTTGTTCCAGTGCCATCATGCCTGTCACATTTGGAGCAATCACTGTAGGGACCTTCTCTTCTGCCAGGGTGGTATCACTGGTGGCTGTGGGGATGGACATGGATGTCCAGCTTCAGCCAAACAGTTAAGTTGCAGTACTGGTTTAATAAGACCTGCTCGGAGCTTGACAGAGGCTCTGGGCTGCCAGAAAGTCCTCATCCTCTCACAGCCAACATGTTAACCAACTTACATCACACAGGGAAACCAGATTTCAAAGCTGAGGCAGCTGGAGCAGCTTCTGAGGATAAACTCATCCCTTTGGAGAGTTCCTCAAGGACAGAATGAGCCCCAGCAGCTGTGAAATGAACCTAAACAGAAGTGTTGAAAGGGCCTGGGGGAACAGAGAACTCTTCGCTTGGAAGAAAACTCTTCCCAAGGAGACAGGCTTGGCTTCTGCTGCTGGTTCCTCGGTGCCCTGGGCAGTGGCTGGCCTCAGAACTGAGCTCATGGGGCTTCAGGGAGGGAAGCCACTTGGCTGGGAGCACGGGGATGCCCCATGTCCAGGACAGCATCTGTGATAAAATCCTCTGAGGATTTTATGTTTGTGTGCCAGGAGGCAGCTGGAGATGGCTGTCATGCAGGGGCTGCTGCCAGCATACACGCGGAGCTGGGGCCAAGCTTGATGGGCCGAAGAAGGGCACAGGCTCCTCTGAGCATTCCCCCCAGGAACTGCATTTCCACATCACGTAGCCCAGGCTCCTCCTGTCTCGATCTGTGGGCAGCTGTCTGGAGGGAGCTGCCTGGAGCAAGCTTGTTCACCTGGAACAATAATGATTTAATATCAGTTTCCTTTCAATGAGGTAATTTTGTCCCGAGGGTTATTTTTCTGTCTATTGAAAAAAAAAAAAAAAGCCCTGTGTGAGTCAGACAGTCTACACTACAAACCTGCGATAAATTACATTTGGACATATGCTAAATGATATTTACTAATAAATTTATGCAGATTTATCCTGTAATCCTTCTCCTCCATCAAAAGTAGTAATACTTTCTCTAATGCAAATGCACTGCTAGAGCCTCATCACATCAAACGAGAGCTGTGCTGAATTGTTAAGAATTCGGAATGATAATCTTCATTGTGCTCATGAATAATCATTTCTTATAGATGATTATTTGACAATGCCTTGGAAGGGCCTGACAGCTCATGCCTGAGCCTTCTTCAAGGTATATCTGCTCAGCTGCCGAGGTCCATCAGAGCCCTGCAATCAGATTTCACACTCATTTCCCTTCTTGTTTCATGCATTACTTGTGCAACATAAGGTTTAATGGCCTCCACTAACAAGCCCAGAGACGAAGTGAAGCAGCACAAGCAGATCCACCATTCTGGAAAAGAAAGAGGGATTCTGGGTTCTGGACCAACCTCCCCTCCCCATCCAGCTGTGGCTGCAGCCCCCACGACCAAAATCTTTTCTCACAAACCTGGTCCAGTTTGCAAGGCTCTGTCATGAGATCACACAGTAATTAGGACTGGGAGGATCCATCATCTGGCTCAAGCCATAATAACCATGGCACACATCTGTGTTCTTGACCAAAACTTCTGACTTTTGCTGAAGACTGCAAAAATGCATCAGCAGCTACTTCTTTGGCTCCTTATTCAATCGTGTGCACCTCGGGTGCATTACAAGGAAAGGCTCCTGCTCTCCAGTCCCTTCTCAAAGCTGCTTTTCTGCAGAGTGCAGGAGAAAGCAGGTGGAAAGGTCAGGACACCAGACAAGGTTCAGAGGCTCAGAGACATCTCAGACATCCAGGGCCAAGCACACCCCATTAAGCTACAGGGTGCCTGCAGGTTGGACAGCCCAGAGATCACGGCACGAAGCACAGGGTGCTAGTGGGTGGCAAGCTGGAAGTGTGGAGCCCTTTGCAACTTCCCATCAGTGGGGTTTATATTTTTAATCATTTTAAAAGATTATTACATTTTGAGCAGCAATGATCTAAGCTAATGAGCCGCCTGCCACTTTCTGTCTCAGTAGGAAAAGTCATATTGCTGGAGTTGTGTTTTTTCTTCTTCAATCCAAAACAGACATTATGGAAATAAATTATTTCTTTTCACAGTTGTTTAATATAATTTTGTCTGTGCTAGGTTTTATGAGATGTTGCAGCTCATTAAAATAATGATCAGACATAAGAATAGGACACAGTCGAAGAACAGCAGCTGCAGCAAATCCTGTGCATATTGGGCTGGTTCTGCAGAAAGGCTCTGGCTCTCCTGGGGTTCAGTGCTTGTTTCAGAGCCCTCTGGACCCTGGGAAGCAGGATGCTGGTCTGGGCTCTGAGCTGTACCTGAGCACCATGGGCAGCAGGGCTGCGGGGGATGTTGAAGAGACTGGTTGGGTGCTGGGCAGGGACAGGCAGAGTGGCCACAACCACACCAGAGGCCATTTGCTGCCTCTTTACTTCCTAGGCTAAGAAAAACTGCCCAAAAGGTGCTTTATTGAGCCCAGCAGCACAGGCTGGAATTCTGACCTGCTGCTCAAAGTCTGTTCCCATGTGTAGGAAAACAGAGACTTCTGCCTTCCTTGGCGCATAAAAAGACCATGCTTTGCAAAGTGCATTTCATCCCTCCTTTCAGGATGTTTAACCAGTGCCAGAGGCAATCCTGTGTCCCCCCCAGCAGCGTGCACTGAGGGTTTGCAGGTTAGGTTTGGGCTGTGAAACACTTAAAGACCTCACCATAGCAAGACACTGAGTTCCTGCAGGGTTTCCATGATCTGAGAGGTTAAAAGGCACTTGAACCACGAGGTGAGAGCCTCTGGGATGCACTCTTAGAGTGATTTATAGATTCTCAACCCACCTGGAGACAGCTTGCTTCCCTCTTTCTGCTTCTATTTATTTTTTTCTTGTTATCACAGTGGAATAAATATGAAGAGCATTTAAAATTCAGACTCTTGCCCCAGACCTCCCTGCTGCAGGGAGAGGGGTAGGGCTTAGGAGCCCATGATTTTATAACTTCACAAATCAGGAGATATTTTCATATTACCTGCTCTGCAAGGTGAGCTCCTACCTAGCAGAAAAATAATATTGGAAATGTGAAAAAATACCCTAGAAGGTATTGGAGGGAGGGCTGGGGAAAGGGACAGCCCAGCAGATATTTTGCATTTTCTCAGAGAAATTTGAAGGTTTGCACACTGAGGAAGACAGGGGATGCCCAGGAGGTGGTTTCCCTTCCCCTGCCAGCCATGAACGAGGAGTCCCAGTAAAGCTGAGCTTGCCAAGTATGGCTGCACTGTGCTGGGCTCTGGTATCAGCTTTGCACCTTCCAGTCTTTGCCTGCTGCTCCTGGGGCATGGGGCCAGCATCCAGGGCTGCGCTGGCCAGGGCTGTGATCACCTCCCCTGCCCTGATCACCCACAGGGCACTGGGCAAAGCTGGCAGCAAAAACAGAATAAATTAAAAAAAAAAAAAAAGAAAAAGAAAAAGAAAAAAGAAAGCAACACGGGAAAAAACCCCAACTCTGTGAAAGCAGCAGGAAGAATCACAGCGTGGGGGAGCAGTGCTGCAGTGAATCTGCGGAGGAGCAGAGCTGGTACAAATCAGAGCAGAGCTGGTACAAATCAAAGCAGTCCTCAAAGCATTTTCAACTGGCGAAGTTCACCTCTTAGGAGTTCAGCCAAGCCCGGCTCCCCCGGGAGCTGGGGTGAGCAGTGACCTAGCCAGGCTAGCCCTGAAGATCTCCCACTGCAGATTTACTGCTTCTTTTGCAAGAAACCATCCTCAGCAACCCCAGAGCTCCCAGAGCATCCATGAGGCAGGTGCCCCCCTGCATTGAGCCTCCTGCTCAGGGCCGAGCTGCTGACAGCCACCCTCAGGGGCAGCTCCTGGGGCCTCTCACCTCTGGAGGAGCATTTGGAAATGTGCCCAGACCCACGGAGGTGGAAGCAAATCTCTGAGACAACAAGGTCAAGCTGGCACACGTCCCAGCATCACACCCGTGATGGGTTATTTCTTCCTTACACAGCATCCCATAGAAGCCCAGGCTGCCTTGGCCTTGAGCAGCAGTGGTTTGGCTCTGGGAGGAGCTGTATCACTTGGTGCTGTCCTGCATCATCCAGACACCACAGCTGGGTGAGGACTTTCATGTTACAAAGCTTATGGGGCTGCTCCAGGTGCTCCATTCTCCAGTGAGCTGTTCTGAACCACTAGGACATGGTTCCTTGTTGTTCTACCACCACCCCAGGTCCCCAGCACCACCTGGAGGACTATAGTTAACGTCTACCCAGTGACAATGTAACCCATGCTACTGCCGTCTTCACAAAGAATTTCTAAAGATGCAGGCTATAGAGCCTTGGCCTTTGTATAAACATTTTAATTACATGTTTCCGGGACTTTTTTCCTAAGATAAACACATTTTAATTGCAAATTGCTTCTGCTGCCTTTAAGCATCCCCTAATACTGTGAGCAGCTGGTGTCTTTAATGTTTAATGAGGCTGTCTCTGATGGGCTGGGATGTGGTAGCAGCACAGGGAGTGGGCTCCTTCATGGGGACCTGGGTGACACCAGAGTGCACTGAAATTGCACTGGGTGAACCCCGGTGACAATCTGGGATGAAGGAGAGAGGCAGCTCCTTTGTCCTGTAGAGCCACCCCCTGCTGAGGAGGGACGCTGGCATGAGATGTCTGGCTCGTAGTGCTCAGTGGCTGAAAGGAAGGGGGTCACAAGCAGGAAGCCCACCCTCACCCAGACTTTCTTGGGGAGATATTCTGCTGGCAAACCTCACTGGCAGCATTTCTGCTGACCAGGAGCTCATGTGCCCCATGTTCCTCCAGATCCAGGAAGGTCTCTCCAACCTGTTGTGTGTGTGGACATGGGGACAGAGTGCTGCTGGAGACCTGCACAGCCCACAGTGAAGGGACCAAATTCAGCCCTGACACCCAGCCAGGTGCTGGGAACTCTGGGAAGTTCCTAGGCTCAACCATGGCCACCAAGAGCAGAGGGGTTGGGCTCAGTTGCCTTTCTGATCATTTCCCACCAAGTAGCACACCAGTGGCGAGAAGCTGCAAGAGCAGAGTCACTGTGTCCCCTATGCCAGCGTTGCCTGTGCCCAGAGACGAGGAGGTGCAAAGAGCCCATGGGTGCTTCATGTGCTGCCTCTCTGTGGTGCGAGACTCAGCCTGACGGTTCTGACTGGGCCTTAATCCTCTCAATTTGCAGACAACAGATTAGCATAGAAAATTGTTCTAGTGGTGATGAGGGCTATGCTGGCTGGGGAGGGGGAGCCTGGGGGCTGTAATTTGAGTGTCTTTTTTAAGCACTAACTCTCCCAGGCATGAGCATCCTGTGCAGCAGAGATGCCCCTGGCATGTGTGGGGTGCTACTCCCTGCCTGCGCCAGCATGGGTGCCATCGGTGTCCCCATCCTGTCCCCATCGCATCCTCTCCTGTTCTCTCACAACCAGCACTGCAGCTGCTCATCCCCTCACAGAAGTGCTCCAGCCATGCTCAAAGTCACATCCCACCAGACCTCAGTCCCTCCACCCCCAAGCCCTGGGTACCTAAAGGGTGAGGAGATGCAGACACGTGGAGTTAATGCCACCACTTTGCTTCAGAGGTCAGTCACTCTACCCTGGGCAACTTCCCCACTGCCTTTGCAGCTGGAATGTGGGACATGTTGAGGCTGTTCCCATGACGAGGACAGGAGACATTACCAAGGCCAGAGCATGGCACAGCGAAGGACAGGAGGAAGGTGTGTGGCCTTTGCATGGCTGCCCAGACAGGGAGGATTCTGTCAGCAATAAAAACTAATTAGCTAGCTGCACATTGCTGACAAGGGGCAGGAAATAAAAGCTAATTAAGTCTGAGAAGCAAAAGGAAATCACCTACCTGCTTTGAGCTCCATGCTGCGCAAAAAAAACCCCAAAAAACTATGAAAAAAAGAAAGGGTAAGGGAGGAAAATAAACCCGCAGTTTAAAATATTTACTTGGAGGTTAGAGAATGCTCGTTATCCTTTTCAGTTATTTTTGTCAGTTTGCTGCTGGGTTAATTGGCTTTAAATTCTCTGTGAAGATCTATGATACATTTAAAGATTCTCTGAAAAGCTTATGCCCGTTCCTGGATACTAGGAAGAGAAACTCCTCATTCACCCCAGCTGGTGATGCTGCTGCCTTCTCCCTGATTTTATAGGTGTAAAACCAGCCACCCTTGCCCTGCAGCCACGTTCTTACTTCTGTTCTCTGCAAGCCCAGGTGAGTTAAACCGTCACTTTCTGCTCAGCCACACCCCTGGTAGTGATGGTGTCTGCAGAACTCACAACGGAGAGTGACCTGGATGAGGGGTGTACCTGAGGGATAAGGGATGCAGCAAACTCAATTCCACCTTGGCCCATGAGGTGGTAGCAGGTCTCCCACAGTGTCAGCTAGGGCTGCTTGGCGCTGCCCCAGTTATCCCCTGCACCCTGATGTCTCTGTGCCACAGGCTCCTTATGGTGTTGGGGGCAGGAAGGGTGCAGGGTTGGATGGGAGTCACTTGTATGGTGGCCTTAGGATGGACTTCTGCTGTGCTTTGGCTGCCTGGACATCCCATCCAGGGTCTGGGAAGCATCCCTGCCCCATGGACCATGGTCATGCTGGCAGCAGAGGGCACAGGTCAAACTCAGCCCTTCTCCCCACATCCCCATGTACCTTGAGCAATGGGTCATCCTACAGCTCTCCAGACCAGCACCCTTGGGCCACCCCAACCCCTTATCCCAGCTCTCATCTGGAGAGCAGGCTGGAAACTGACCCTCAGCGCCTGGCCCAGAGCCGTTGGGACAAGCATTGGCATGACAGCTGTCACTGTAAGCAGGGCAGAGCTCTGCCCATCACAGCAGGGTTGGGTTCCAGCACAGTGTGCTCTGTCTGGGCACCCGCCCAGCACTCACCTCGCTCCTGCCACACAGGTCCCTCACTGGCTTGTTTCGCTTTAAACCCGAACTGTGCAGCCCCGCAGGCACAGAGATCTGGTGTAGGAAATGAACTGTGCACTCCCAACTGCTCAGCTCATCGTGCTGCCTTTTTTCTCTTCACTTTTTTTCTTTTTATTTCCCCCCCCCTTTTTTTTTGTCTTCAGATCTTCCTTTGAAACCCAAACTTCCTGTAGTTTGAAATGGACAATCAGGCTGCTCTGGCAGCTGCAGCCCGAGAGCTTCAGCTCTTGGCAGGAGGATCAGAACTACAAAACTATTTCTTTGAGGCAAATTATGCATTCATCTAGCTCATTTGAAACAAAATATGATTTGCAATTTAACTTTCCATAATGAGCTCCTGCTATTATACCGTTTCCATAATGGCCGGTTTCATTGGAACAGATTGTTGGTGCACATGGTTTACAAAACATTTTCAATGCAAGCCCCGTTTTTTCTTATTTTAAATAGCAACAGCTGCTAAGCATGATAATTATTGTATTTCATCAAAATAAACTTACCAAGTTGCTTCTTAATGCTACTCATTGCAGTTTTCTAGCAGACCTGCAGGTTATTAAAGAAGCTGAAACTTTAACTCCAAAGAGAGAGTGGCACCACAGACCTGAACTTGGTGCTTTGCTCCCATCCCTCCCATGTGCCCATCCCCAGGGCTCCTGGGCTCCTACAGCTGCTCCCTTTTCTCCTCCAGTTCCAAACAGCTTGTGGGCTCCCAGAACACTGCACACATCCTCTCCTTACAGCCCAGAGATGCAGAAACCCATTGATTAGCTCCCAGTTGCAGGCTGGTTGCTAGAGCCAACAACACAACATGAGGGTGGCAGCTCTGTGAAGCCCCTGGCACCAGAGGATCCCATGCTCTCAGGGAAGCACCCAGACCTGCCCACCCCACTGAGACCCACTTTGCTGGAGGGAATATGCAGAAAGCATCAGCACCATATGCTACGCACTGCAATGGTGCGTTTGCCTGAGCAGAAAAGCCAGGGCAGAGCCGTGTCTGTGTGTCCCAGACATCACCAACAGCACAGCCTTCATGAGGCAGCTCCAGCCACTGCTACTCTCATGATGAGGAGAAGCCTGCATCCATGGAGGCAGAGGGTTTCTGTAGCAGGTACTGGTGCAGCGCTCCTAAAACCACCAGTGGCAGACTGGGCTGAAGCTCCTCTAGATCCCCAGGTTCCTTCTGGGTTTGTGACACCCCTTGGGGAGTTCTGCACCAAGGCAGACAGGGATGTGCTTCCTCACTCCTCAGCATCTTGCAGCCAAGTCTCCAGATAAGGGGACACACCAAACTGGTGGTGGCCGTCTCTGTGGGGTCTGGCTTTCCTGCTCATGGCAGCTGGCACTGCCTGTCTCAGATAGCACAGGAGGCATGCAATGCTGTGACAGTGGTGTGAATGCTAATGAGGCTGGAAGGAATGGGAGTAACTAAGGAAACCAAAGAGGATGGAAAGTTCCTTAGTAAGGGAGCCAAAGCCTACTGCAAATGGAGAACAAGAGAGCAGAAAGGTGCAGCCAGTTGAGTGCAGCTGGGTCTGAGGGAGGAGGTTTGTGCAAGCAAGGATGCAGAGTCTTCCACTCACTTCAGTTACCAGTGCAATTTGATCCTTTGTTCATTTAGACAAACTTAGCAAATCAGATCATCAGTGCTATATATAATGCAAATACCCATTCTCCCACCTATGGCTCAGTCTGTGGATGCTTCAGGTCAATGCTCCCAGACACTGCTGAGCCTGGTGCCAGGAGACTGCTGAACTGACAGAGACCATGCAAGAATTGTAATGGCAAACCCCCAGAAAGATGTAAAGGGAGGACAGTTTGTGCAATCCAGGCAGGCAATGTTTGTTATCAGACTTGTCTGGCACTGGGCAGAGTGAGAGCAAGCCTGGAGTAATTTATACCCTTGGCAGGCTCTTTTTGACCAGTGAGAGAAAACAGCTCATCAAGAAAAAAGGAATACTCTGCTTGATTTTAAAAAATAATAAATCTTATCTGGCATCTGTGCAAGGTGGCACCTCAGAAAAATGGTACATACAAATGCTTGAATCTGTTCCTTCTGATACTGTCTGGGCACTTGTCACCAGGGTCACCAGCACCAGTAGCTCCAGTGCACTGTCACTGCTCTGCAGAATCACCTGTGCTGGGTTCCCAGCAGGGCTAGACAGAGTTTGTCAGGCCCCCAGAGGCAGGCACAAGCCAACACATAGCTGGATTGCTTTTTTGCACACCCCTGTTTGTGGCACCCTGAGGGGGTTCCTGCAGCACCCACAGGCTGCCCAGCAGCACCAAAAGCTACAGGGACTGGTGCTTTATTTGGGGCTGTTGCCTGAAAGATTCGTCCTCCTGAAAGCCCCCAAGACCACAAAGAACCTTCACAAGAGACATAGCAGCAAGAGTCTACCGCGAGTCCTTGGCCCCATGTTAGGCTTTGCTGCAGCTGAGGATCTGCAGGTCTACTCCAAACCCCAGTCACCCTCCCTGAGCACCAGGGCCTGCAAGCTCACCCGGGGGCAGACAAGGAGAACAAGCAATAATTAATTCCAAATTGCACTTACCTGCATCACACTTTCTCACAGCATTCCCAGGCTACCCACCAGGAGGCACCATGGGGGGTTCTCCCAGCTCCGAGGCAGCTCCAATGATGCAGACATAGGCACACAGCCCCCACCCTCCTAGACCACCCCCAGCTCACAGCAACCTTCTCTAACACAAACTTGGGTGGGTCAAGGAGGCTTTTCTCCACTGGTGACTAGAGGGAGATCGATGACAGAGGGACAAAAGTTTATTATCAAAGAGACTTTACTGCATGAGCAGGTGAGAGTCTCATTTACTGAAAATATTCTGGGGAATTTCTAAGAGCTGGGTTCAGTGGCTGTGGTCAGCAGAGATATGCAGGCATGCAGGGACTCATGGCTGATGATAATGATGCCAGAGAAGCTATCCAGCCCCTAAATGAAAGGCTGCCCTTTAGAGCATCTCAGCATTTGGATTTGGATGACATATAGTAAATGGCTCTGCAGAAGCCATTACTGTCCATCAAGTAAATAATAAACATGTGATATAAATTGCTCAGACTTACCTAGGCTTCCCTGAGTTATTGCAAACTGTAGAAAAACCACCAGCAAATCAAAGCCAGAAAGGGCAAAGGACAATGTTGAGAAAGGAGCAGCCAAAAAGGCTCTGCAGGAACATGGACCGAAGGAGCTTTACCTGAAGCAAACTGTGGTGAAGTCTGAATATTTATCCTAATCTAGATTTGGACTTGGAGGAAAAAAAAAAAAGGTTGAAAAGAAACACAACCTGCTGCAGATGTATCCTGACTGCCATCTCCTCTCTGTCTGAGGGATGGCAGTAGGCACGTCACCACCATATCTCTGTCTATTACAGCACCAATGCAGCCAGTAAAAAAACCCTGTAGAAGTAATCAGGAATGTAAGGCCACCATGACTAGCAAATGAAAGCCCCAGTTCACAGATTCACAAATTCTCAGATATTAGG
>VYZU01039229.1:0-11039 GCA_013401355.1 Ceyx cyanopectus
GAGGTCATCTAGTCCAACCCTGCAACCATGGGACCCCCCTGAAAAGTCCACCAGCATCCCTGTTTGAGAGCAGAGGGGGTATCTGACCCCCTTGGGGATGATGGGGACCATTCCATGTCACCCCCAGGTTCCTCCATCCGCAGGATCATGAGACCAAGGGCAGTGTATGCTTGGGATGGGACGGGTGAGGTCTGTCCCCAGCTGGGACAATGTCGTGTTTCAGCATCCCAGCTCATGCTCCCAGTTTGCAGGCAACTGCCTGATCCCTGACTAGCTCCCTGCCCCTCGTCACGCTGCTCTTACAGCCTTTAAGTCTCTTACAAAACAACCTCGGTGGAGTTGCCTAATCCTGGGGAGGAATGCAGTGGGGTAAGCACAGCCCAGGATTTGTGAGCCCGGAGGTGTGGCAGGGGCCAGGGCCGGGGCGATCCTGGTGTTCCTCTGGGTTGATTTTATTGCTGGAATTCCCTCATGTTTTGTTTTAGACAGAGGTTAAATGATTAATGAGTGGAGAAGGGAACCCGGCAAGGTGCTGATGAATTATTTACTGGGTGAGGGAGAAGGGTTGGAGAGAGATGGTTGGCTCTGTTCCTCAGACCTGGTGACCAGCAGCGAGGTCCTGTGGCCACCTTGGTGCTCCACCAGCATGTTCGTGGTGCTGGTGGTGAGTGGATTCGAGGAGCTGGTGGAACATCATGGTGTGTTCCCACCACCTGGCGCCCCAAATTCCCATGGCTGACACCTACGGTGACTTCTTGGGGACACACATGGGACCCTCCTGGCTGGTGCCACCATGCTCCTCCATGAAGTTTTCCCTCTGAAGAGTGTCACAGGGGATGAGCTGCCTGCACAGGCAGAACCCGACGTCCTATGACACCTCTGTCACCCAGTGCTGTCACTTGTCTATTTTTATTAGCAAATTGGATTTTTTTTTAATCTGTGGAGCTCCTTGGATTTTCTGCTGCTTCAGGGATTTTTGCACTGCTGGTCGGGCTTAATGGGACGAGCAGGGTGATTGGGGTGCTGCTGGTTTCTCTGGCACAGATGGCAAAGAGATGCAGGGAGCAGCTAGTCCTGGGGTCCCCGTTGCTCCTTCCTCATCAGGAGCTGGACACGAGGCTTTTGCATCCTGAGCAAAGCCAAATGGTGTTGGGAGGTGCTGGGGAATGGCTACCACAGCTGGAGCCCTGTGGCAGTGCTGGGATATCTGTGTCTGGAGCCGTGGGGGCTGCTGGGTGAGCTCCACTGTGGGATCTCACACTGCCGTGGGGGTTTGCCAGGCTCGGCTGTGCCCGGTGAGTGCCAGGGAGGGTTTGATTCTTGCCCTGCCACAGCACTTTGCCGGCGTTCGGCTGAAGTGGCAGCTGCTCAGCTGTCCCCGTTGCCAAAACCACAAGTGCCAGCCGGAGGGGTTGGAGCTGCCTGAGTCAGAGCAAATGTGACTCTGACGGGCAGATTTCATGATCAGCCTATTTTCAGCACCAGGAAATCCTCTGGCTCCTCTTTAGCAGGTCTAAAAAAGCCTCCAGCAAACCCAAAATTAGATGTGAGCTGGCGTCACCAGCAGTGCCACAAGGAGTGTCTGGGAGGACCTGAAACATCGATAGAGTCCCCCCATGTTCCCCTTCCACCCAGTGCCTGGGTGCCCTGAGGGTGCTCTGCCAGACAGGTGTACCCCAGGGTGCTGTGCCACAGTGATGGGTGCAGAGCCAGGCTGGGAGCTGGGAGCAGTGCCTTGGTGGGACATGGAGGCTGCAAGGAGGGGTTTGGTGGAGTTTGGGTCGGGGTCTTCAGCACCAGCACCTTGGCACCGCCTGAGCTGGGGAATGGTGGGCAGCAAGGACTGTGTTTGCATGCACTGATCAGGATCTAGCCCTTCTCCTAAAGCCCTGAGCTCACCCCTAAACCACATTTAAGAGTGACCAAGGGCCAGTCAGGCTGCGAGCTTGGGCTTGCTCACTCTGTGCATCAGGAGACATTTTGGGGCATGTGGGTTTGACAGGGCTGGGGACAGCCTGGGAGAGGGGACAGCTCGGCATCCCATGGCAATGCAAAGGCTTTGGTGAGGAGCACCAACCTGGAGCCATCTGTCTGTCTCTGTTCCCCTGTCTGGGCTCACTCAGGCAGGGGCTGGGGACTGGGGGAGCAGGGGGTATTCCTGGAGGGGGAGCTGCCTGTCCATCTGCAGCAGCTCTGCAGCTATTGACCTGTTGCCTCTGCTCTCCATTGGTTACCCATAGCTGCTGGACCATCCTTCTGGAGACTGCGTGTCCTTCCTCCTGCACAGGGTCATACCCTGGGGGGGGCTGTGGTCCTGGGGGACACCTTCCCAGAACTAGATGTCCAGGCCCTACAAGGTGGCTGGGATATCCCACTGCACATCGGCACTGTCACTGCTCTGTCTTGGTGGCTTCATCTGGCTCCTTCTTCCCACCTACACTGGGAAATATTAATTTGGAGACCCTGGGCTTTAACCAGCACATAGTATATAGGACTGATATATGAGCCAGCATATGACTCAGTGGCCGAGGTCAACAGTGTCGTGGCTTGGATCAGCACACCTCAAATCCTGAGTTCAGTTTTGGGCTCCTGACCCCAAGAAGGACATTGAGGGGCTGGAGCGTGTCCAGAGAAGGGCAGCAAAGATGGGGAAGGGTCTGGAGCACAAGTGTTGTGAGGAGCAGCTGAAGGACCTGGGGTTGTTGAGCCTGGGGAAAAGGAGACTCGGGGGAGACCTTCTCGTTCTCCACAACTCCCTGACAGGAGACTGGAGCCAGGTGGGGTTTGGTCACTTCTTCCAAGGACTAAAAAACAGGACAAGAGGAAAAGACCTCAAGTTGCACCAGGAGAGGTTTATGTTGGACCTGAGGAGCAATTTATTCCCCACAAGGGCTGTCCAGGCCTGTCCCAGGCTGCCCAGGGCAGGGGTGGAGTCCCCATCCCTGGAGGGGTTTCCAAGGCATGGAGCTGTGGTGCTGAGGGACAAGGGTTAGTGGTGCCCTGGCAGTGCTGGCTTCATGGTTGGACTCCATGATCTGAAAGGTCTCTTCCAAGCAGAACATTGTGAGATTCAATGGTTCTCACTCTGGGCTCATCCCTGTTATCTCTATCCCCAGGTCCTGATGTTGTCCTGAACCTCGCCGGGCACACGATATGCGCTGAGAGTCACGGGGTCTCTGTGACCAGAGCCCTGCCATGGAAGAAGGGGGGTCTTTGCCGGTGGCTGCCTGGCTAGCAGCCCTCCACCTGGACCAGTATGTGGACACCTTCCAGCAGAGCGAGCTGTGGACAGTGTGGGACTGCCGGGCGCTGACGGATGAGACCCTGACTGGGCTCGGTGTGGTGCTGCCCGGCCATCGCCGCCGCATCCTTCTGGGACTCCAGAAAGCCTTTGCCGAGAGCACCTCACCCACTGGGATGCCCCAGTCTCCCGCCAGGAGACCCGTGCCCATGAAACGCCATGTTTTCCGCCTCAGCACCGCGACGGTACCAGAGCGGCCGGAGCGGCCGGAGCAGCCAGAGCGACCGGAGCCCCGGTGTCTGGCGGTGCCTGGGGGGTCCCCGCTGCCGGAGCCAAAGGCGGGTGTGAGCTCCACCCAGCTGCCCCCACCCATCCCACCCAGGGTGGGTTGTCGCCCTCCCCTCAAATTCTATCCATCGCTAACGGGTAGCAGCCCTGAGCCCCTCTCCGTGCCCCGCAACCGCGCTCCAGCCCCAGAGGTGCCACCAGCCCTCCCAGAGAAGCCCCCTGATGAAAGCAGGCCCAGACCCCCGCTACCACCGCTGCCGGCCAAGCGTCACCAGTTGGAAACCAAGTGCCAGTCCCTGAAGAACCCCCCAGCCCCCAGCCGCCCACCGGTGCTGCCCCCAAGGGCCGTGTCCCAGAGGAGGTAAGGGACCTGAGAATGGGGGGGAGTTGAGCTTTGGAGTGCCCTGAGGTGGCAGGGTCTCTGTGGGGGACTGGTGTGATGTGGGTGAGACCCGTGGGTGGATGCACATGGTGATGGTGTGGATTGCCTGGGGATGCCCACACCCTCCCAGCCCCATCACATCTCTCTGGGGTACCCAACCCCCCACCCACATCACATCTCCTGGGCTACCTGACTCCCCCAAGCCCCATCACATCATGGGGACAAAAGGTGTGGGGTGGTGGGTGACAAGAGGAGCTGTGGCTGCTCTTGTCCAGGACAGCGGTGCCTTCTGGTGTCACACTGTCCCGGTGCATGTAGGACATGAGCTTTGTTCCCATCCCTTTTGGGGGTGTGTGGGAAGGTGCGGGACCAGTGTGGGGGGGGCCAAATCCTGACCATGGATTCTCTGTGTTCCAGGGTCTGTGGCATTTTTCTCTTCCAGCTTTGATACCCCACTCAGGGGGACAGATGTGGCCACCCCAGTCACCTCCGACTGGCTCGGTTTGGCTTCTGCTCCCCCATCCTCCCCCCCAGTGCCTGGCTGAGGCCCGAGGAACTTGTCACATGCTCTGAGAACAGGCAGCAAACCACAGCAGGGTGGTGGGGGAGGTGGGGTGGCGGGTGGTGGATTGTGAGGATGTGGCCGGATGACACCAGAGCAGGCTAGAGCTGGGTGATGGCAGCTCTCACAGTCCCCACCTTGATGTCATCCCCAAATCGTTTCGTGTGTGTTGCCCTCTAGACGCGCAGCACCTCCCTGCAAGCACTAGGTTTGCTGCACGAGGCTGATTTTGCTGCAGCTACCAGGGCATCACCCCCACCCCCCGTCCTATACCCGCCTCTCCCCCAATCCCCGTTCTGATGCTGCTACATCAGATTTGTTTTTAGGGGGAGGTTGGGAGGAGCCCCTGGGTGCAAGCACTTTCCTGGGGTGATGTGGTGGCTGCAAGATGCTGATGGATGCATGGCCCCACCCAACCTCCCGAGGACCCCCCAGAGGATGTGCTGCTGATGCTGGGGCGAGGAGGAGCCTGTTTCTTGATGGGGGGCAGAGCCTCGCTGCTGGGGTTGGGTGTGTGGGGGGTTGTTTGCCCCATCTCTGCAGCCCTGGAGGGATGGTGATGGATGAGCCACCTCCCCTCTGCCCTGAGGTGTCAAGATGGGAATGGGGGGGCTGGCGGCTGTACCTGCCCCACACCACAACATCTTTTTGGGGGGCAAAACCCCTCGTTCGGGTGAGGTGAGCAGAGATGCCCCCGCCTTGCCCCTGCTTTGCCCCAGCCTGGCGCTGATGCTGCGCTGGGGAGGGGGCTTGGGCCGCTTGGAGGGAGGCTGCTGGCATCCCATGAGATGGGCAAACCCCTTCCCGAGCACCGCACAACAACCTCCCTCCTGGCAGCCCCCAGGGCACTGTCCCCATCCCCGCATTTCTGCACCGCCGTGCTCCCGAAAACTTCCCTCCCCGGGGGAGCCCTTTGGCCATTTCGCTCGGGCGGGGAGGCCAGCGGCGGCGGCCGCCAGTTGAGCGGCGGAGACGCAGCAGCAGCAGCTTCGGCCAACTCAGGAAGTTTTTGCTTGCGAGCGACGCAGGAAGTGCCGGGGGGTGCCGGGGGCTGACGAGCTCCCGCCGCTCCCCGCCGCTCCCCGCCGGCACCCCCGGCCCGGCCTCGCCCGGACCCTCCCCGCGCCGCCGCCTTGGCCTAGGCCGGGGGTCCGCAGGGCTGCCCACCCCAGGTAGGGATGGCGATGGCGCCGCCGCCGCGCTGGCGAGGGTCTGGCGCGGGGAACAAGCGCTGCCGGCGGTGCCGGGTGCGGGTCCCGGCCGTGCGTCGGTTCCGCGCCGTCGGGTGGTTCCTCCCCTCCCGGGGGTCGAAGAGGGGCCGGGAACGGGGAGAGCTGCTGGCGCGGGGGTGAGTGGTTAGATACCAGGAAGAATTTCTTTCCAGAGGGGGTGGTTAGGCATTGGAATGGGCTGCCCAGGGAGGTGGTGGATGTGGTGCTGGGGGACATGGTTTAGGGACACTGGCAGTGTAGGGTTAATGGCTGCACTTGATGATCTTGAAGGTCTCTTCCAACCAAATCATTCTATGATTCTATGACTGGTGTCACGGCGTGGCATGGGAAAGGAGCGGTTGGCAGGGAAAGGTCCCCGGCAGCCCTGGCTTCCCTGGAGAGGGAAGCTGGAGTGTCACGGCATTCCCGAACATCCGTACACAGAACCCTGCTGTGCCACCGGACCTCGCCGGAGTCCCTGCGCTCTGCTTTCTGCTTTCTATGCACGGATGTTTTCCCCCCACCTCGGGACGGGTACCTGGACCCAATGGGTGGCCCAGGGTGGGGGTCCGAGGCGGCGTCTGGGAAGTGCTCGGGCTCGGCCAGGGAGCATCTTGTGGTATGGGTGGCTCCAAAAGCAGGTGGATTGTGCCATGGGCATCGCTTGCCCTCTCCCCCACCTTAGTCTGTGTTGCCCTGGTGGACACGGGCATGTGTCAGGTGGTGCCCAGTGCTGGCATGGCAGTGGGGAGGCTTTGCTTCTACCGGAGCTGCCCGTGGGACAGGGATCCGCTCCCAGAACTGTAGCTGGGGTATGTCTAAAGCAGTGCGTGGTTCCTTCAGGGGATGTACACAGAGGGGCATTTAGGTGGGCACATCCATGAGTCACCCTGCAGGGGCTCCTTGATGCTGGGTGGCACATGCCAGGGAGCTCCTGGGGTGCCCAGCCTTGATGGGGTGCACTGGGGTGACCACTGGCTGGACCCCAAGGAGCCCCATAGCTCCTGAGGTGATGCTTGCCCATGTTGGGATGATGCCTGCCTATGTCTGAAAGCTTTCCCATGTCTGGTGTGATGCTTGCTTGGATCTGGATGGGTGATGCTTGTCCATATCTGGGTGATTCTCGCCCATATTGAGGTTGCCCATGTCTCAGTGATGCAGGGAGAGGGACACGCTGGTATGGTGGGGACCTTCTCATCGTGCTTCCCGGGATCTTGGGGGTGACACCACCCACCTGGCTCCCCTTGCTTCAGGCTGCACCATTGTGGTTCCCAGCGCTTCCTCCCAGCTGCTTGTGGTGTGGGCTTTGGCTGGGGCTCCCCCAGGGAGGACCTGGTGCCCACACCATCCTGCCCAGCCCCACAAGGAAATGGGCCCCGTGGAGATGGCATTTTGCAAGGGCAGCAGGAGGCTGAGCTGCAGGGGCCACGTCAGGTGCTGAGGTTGCTGAGGGCAAGCGTTGTGCTGTGGTTTCCTCCATGCTGTGGTCACCTCCCAGGTCCCACTGTCCCCCTGTTCCTCCACGACCCCACCATCCCCCCAACCCTACAGGATCCTAACATTCCCCAACCCTCCAGGGTCCCACTGCTCTGGAGCACCCCAAGCATCCCTGTGCCAGGAACATCTCAGCCTTGCTGGATGTGGGATGTCCACCACCTTGAGAGCCCATCAAGCCACCTCCAGTGGGGTGATCACAGCCGCTGTGTTTAACACCGGGTCCTTCTCACCAAAGCTCCAAAAAGTTTCCAGATTTGATGCCTACTCCATCCTCCCCAGCCCACGGGGCCAAGCGAGGGGCCACAAACCCCAGACCCAGCAGGAGGGCCCAGCAGCAGTGCTCATGTCTGGACCCTGCTCATGGGGTGAGCCTGTTGATCAGGGCACCCACGTCCAGGTGATGGTCTGGGGTGCAGAGCAGACGTCCTGAGCAGCTGGTGACAGGTTGAACCCTGGTGGGGGGTGATGTAGAAGTACAGTGAGTGGTGTTCAAGAAGGTGATGGCAGAAGGTTCTTTCTCTGTGTTTGCCCAGGTCTGGCACAGCCTGGTAAACCCAGGGGTGGTGGTGCTGGCCTTGGCAGAGGTTTGGTTTTGGGGTGGCATTGTCTGTGGGATAGAAGCCCCTCCCTGCACCCCCAGCCTTGGGCAATGGGGGCCCAGCTGAGCCGTTGTTGGTGGGGAGGAGGACAGCAGATAAGGGCACTTCTCTAATGGCAAACATTGCACTGATGCCTGACCAGATGATGCTGATCTGGGCTGCATCATGACCACCATTTGAAGGCTGCAGAGGGGAGGGTCAGGGAGTGCAGAGGCACCCACAGAGCCGTGGGGGGGTCAGGGGGCCACCGGAACATCTCTGGGGTGACCTGGGGAGCGGGCAGATCATGGAGGAACTGGGGTGTTATCTGTGGCTGGACTCTGCGGCTGCCCGACCTGCCAGCCTTGGGGAGGGAGGAAGGGAAATGCCATCCCCGATGGCCACAAGATGCATCCCCAGCTGGATTCTTGCAGGGGGTTCTGTGGCTTGTGCACCGTCACTTCACTGTCCCTGGGCCCCTGCACCCCTGGGTGCCGGCATCGCTCCAGCAAGCCCCGCACTGCTGGGATCAATGCTGCTGGCCTGGGCTGTGGGCCAGCTCGCTGCCCACGCTCCCCTGCCCACGCTCGCCTGCCTGCCCTCCCTGCCAGCATTCCCTAATGTATGGATGGTTGTGGCTGGTTCCCATGGAAATGGCTGCTGAGAAATGAGGTCAGCCTGACCCAGAGGAGAGCCAGCGCTTAAAGTCCTCCCACTGCTCAGGCAGCTGAGGGAGAAGTTTCCTCTCCGCAGCTCTCCCCAAGCACGGGGAAGGGTCTCCAGCTCTTGCTGTGGGGCTGGGGGAGTCACCAGGGACTGGGGTTGGACATCTCCAGAGACCAGTGTGTGCTGGTGGCAACTTTGGCCGTGCTGAACATCCTCCAAGCTTGGCTGTGGGGCAGTGCTGTGGGTTTGGTGCTCTGTGGGTTGGGTCGTGTACCCACTGTTCTGGTTTGGGGCTGTGGTGGGAGTTAGCCAGGTCAGGGATGGGGTTGGTGGCTTCAGTGCCAGATTGGACTCGATGATCTTAAAGGCCTTTTACAACCTGAACGATTTGATGATTCTATTTGGGGCTCGGCCCTGGGGCTGTGAAGTGTTCGGGGTGGGTGCAAGCAGAGCTCTGTCCTCCCCTGGACTTCAGGACTGGTCAATCAGGTGCTTTATGTATTTATAGCCTGAAGAAACTTCCTTTTAATTTCCTGCCCTTAAAAATACCATAACCCCAGAGGTTTCTATTTATTGCCTGGCTGTCTGTGGTTCTCGGGAAGGCAGGAAAGCAAGTGAAGAGCAAGAGGCAGGAGCAGCCATGCCTGGCTGCTTGAGGGGCTCTGCAGGCAGGAAGAGACTCCCCAGGGGTCTCTCTCCTCCTCTAGCCAAAGTTTTGTGGCTGGAGGGGCACAGTGTGGGGCAGTGACCCAGGAGAAGCTTCCTTTCCCGAGGACTTCTTGCTGACCTGGGGTCTCCTGTGCCCACCCAGCTGCAGGGACCCTGGTAAGGAAGGGAGCACCCCTGGGGACCCCCATCTTGCTTGGGGGGATCCTGTGGCCACCTGCAAACCAGCTGAGGAAGCGTCACCGCCATTGTTTAGACTAGAGGAGAAAAATAAACCAACCCACCACCTGATCTGGGACAAGGGTTTCAAGGCTGTAGGAGGCTTCTGGTGTCCTTGAGAGCCAGATAAGGAACCTGAGCTGTGGTGGCAGAGACGGGGACGTGAGGCTGGGTGCCAGAACATATTTTCAGGCTAGAACAACTCTGGTATAACCTGAGCAAGGTGAAGCCTTTGCTGTGGGAGGTTGTTAGGAGTTGGTCTGTGGGCTTGGGTCTGCTGGGGTTTGGGTTGCTTAATGCCTCTGGCTGGGCTGGGGGGGGTCCTCCTGCAGCCCATGACCCCCTGCTGATGGTGGTGGGTGCATCGGGGCTGGGCAGGGCTGGTGTAAGGCAGCACTTGCTCCTCTTTTCTGCAGCATCCCTGCCAAAGAGGAGGTCCCTGTCACGGACAGAGCACCCAGCGTCCCCCTGTCCCCCCTGGCCCTCCTTCCCCGCACCAAGCCACCGCTGGCCCCGCTGCTGCCACCAGAGCTGCCAGCCAAGGCCAACCTGCCCTTCGTGCCTGAGTTCGGTGAGTACAAGGGGGCCTCAGATCTTCCCCTGTCCCACATCTTCCCTTGGCACGCCTGGCTGAGTCTGTCTGCCCATCCAGCACCATCTCATGGGTGCTGTGCCTTCCTCTCCCACCCGTTTGTCCCTCTGTTCTGCTCGGGTCCTTCTCTCCTCCATCCCTTCTTTGCCTCCTTCTAGGCTGGAGATTTTCAGGGGGGGCAGGATCTGGGCTGGGTATTTGGGTGCTCTGGAGGGACCAAAAGGTTCTGAAAGTGACTGCACTAATTCTGGAACAGCAATAACTCAGCTTTATCTGCTCCTTTATTTAGTAGCTCTAATCCATCTTGAATAGCTTTGCTGGAAGGAAGAGGAAAAGGCAGAGCTCTGCGGGATGCTGGGTGTCTGCCCAGGGTCCAGCCTGGCCAGCAGTCCTGCAGGAAGTGGCACTGGTTTAACTGGGAGCTTTGGGGTGTTAGAAAACTAGAAATTGTGGACAGAAAGATTATTCTGACAGGGGATACAAAGAGGAAAATTGCTCCTGCCCCAAGCCCTGACAGGTCAGCTGCTCCCCTTCCCCAAAAGCCAGTGACTGCTGGGTGTTGCAACATCTGGGGAGGGTCATGGTGGGGGGGTGGGTGGTGGTTCCCTATGCCCAGGGAGAGAATCTGTCCCCACCCCTCATCCCCGTGCAGCCTGGGAGCATCCTCACCACCAGTACTGGGGCTTCCTGGACTGTAACAGCATCCCCTGGACAATAACAGCATCCTCTGGTTTACGGTTTGGGAGAAATCTGGTCCACCACTGTTTGGGAGAGGGTTTCTTCAAGGGACAGGCCACTTGGGGCCACTTGTCCCCTGCAGGATGGGTGCTTACTGGCCAGGATTTCTGTTGCCATGGGTGATGGGTGAGGAGAAACTGGTTTATTGCTCCCGTCTTTCTCTGGGATCTTATTTCCCTTGGGTCTTCAGACTTGAGAGCAGCTCGTTGCTCCCATCTCTCCAACAGCAGATAAGGAACAGAGAGGGAAGAAGGGAAGTCTACCATGAAAAACAAGGTGTAGGAAACCCACCTAGAACTCCTCAGCAGCAGGATCTGCCAGGCAGAGGCACTAGAGCCTGGATGAAGCCTCGGTGCTGAGGCTGGTGACCCTCAACGACTCCTCCCGGCAGTGCCAGGA
>VYZU01039288.1:0-13031 GCA_013401355.1 Ceyx cyanopectus
CGTTAATGATGACACTTCCGACCCGGCCTGGCTTCCAGGCATGCCTCTTGGAAAGCACAGAGGGAATCCTTGGGGCTCGTGGGCTTAATTACAGAAGCTGCTTGTCCTCAGGTGATGGACAAAGCTTAAACCTCACATTGGCTTTACACAAACAATAAACTCTGCACTGCTGAAGATGAAATTCTCATGTGCTCATCTAAATACACTAGATAGGATTTTTTTCCACTTCAGGCTTGGATCAAGGAGTGTATTTTCTGACAGTTCATGAAAAAAACCAACAAAACAAAGCCAGAAATGCTCCTCTGTGGAACACAAATGGGCAATGGCATCCCCTACTTACCTCCAGACCAACCCAGCTAGAAAACACCTGGCTCAAGAAAGAAAAAGCTTCAACCAAAAATGCTGTTTTCTATTCTGGAGGGGAGCAGTTACGACATGCGTTTCTTCCCAGGCAAAAAAAATGTCACACATTTTCAAAGTAAATTTTTTTCTCAGACTACTTAGCTTTAAATATCATATAAATGTCTTGTCTTTTTTTCCTTTTTTTCAATTTAGTAACTGATATTTCAGGTGGCAACAGCCTGGTTTTAAAGTTATTCAAGATGTCTAATTGGAATATTTCGTATTCTGCTACTTCTACCTTTGTCAAAATAACTGCTGGGGAGGAAATCTATTCCTGGTGCCTACCAGAAGTTTTGGGAAGTTTCAGTCTGGATGAGTCAGCTATTTTTCAAAACTTAGTGAAGGACAAAAATACTGTGCTCAAGAACAGAGCCACTTTTCCTGAGAGCAGCTCAGTGTCACCATGGTGGGAAGCAGGGACATCCATACAGGTGCCCAGGTGAATCCAGCTGCATTGGCTGTTCCCAGCCCTTCACAGCCCAAACATGGCTCAGCTCCATTTCCATCTCATCCACCTCTCCAGCCTCTCCCACCCACCTGAGCAGGACAAACCCCCCGGCGTCTGCCCCGTGCTGCTGCTGGTGGCTTGGCCAGAAGCTGGCACACTGCCTGTGGGCAGGGGGGGAGGAAGAAGCACCCTCAGATGGAAAGCAGCAGAATAAAAGCTGTATTCTCTGATGAGGCAACATGGATGAAGAGAGGATGTCTACCCAAACAGTGGAGGACAGCAGGGCAGAGAAGCAGAAGGGGAGAGAAGGAGGAGATGAGATGCATAGGGAAGAGCAAAACCAGGGGAGGAGAATGCTAATGGAGCATCACCAGCCTCCCCAACAGAGCAACTGAAGCCCTGAAGAGTGAGTTGAGAGCTGTGAGCCTGGAAAAGCAGCTGGGGAGGCTGTAGAGGGCAGGACAAGGGTTAAGCAGAGGAGAAGCAGGAGTTTCAGGAGGCAAACCTTTAAACACATTTCTCTTTGCATCTGCTGCTTATGAATCTATGCTTATCTATGCAATTAATCAATACATGTGGAATGCACCAATCTCCACTCCTCCTCAGCTGCTTCTTCCCCTCCTCTCACCCTCTGCCAATCTGGCAGGCTGCTGTCTTCTGCTGACAGATCTACTCCTAAGTCAAGTGGTAGAGGATGTGCTGTGAATCTAAAGAGCTGAGCCTTCCAATGACCCATTAAAAGAAGAAACATGAAGGCAGCAGCATGGCAGAATTCACCTTTCACAAGGATTTTTTACACACGTTGGCTGTAAACAGTTGCATTCCCAAACCCTTTACTAAAGGTATGGCAAGGCTGCCAAGTCAAGTCCTTCAAAAATGAGTGTCAGAATGAACATCTTCTCAGCCATTTCAGATTTTATATACAGTTACACAATCACCTCCCCCCCCTTCCTCCTCAAAGCCTTTCCTCACATTGGTTTGAGGAAAAACAGAGGAAAAAAAGCCCAGTAAATATATCTATACACCTGAGAACTGGCCTGCACCACAGAATTCCTGTGAGATCAGGTAAATGATGTGACCTGGGGACTGTTGGAAAATAAATACTGCAGTCATCAGCTTGACTCTTAGGAAATAAGGAACCTCTATGTTGGGAAGGACTGGTTTGGAGAAGTGCAGAGATGACAGCTGAAATGCCACGACTCTGTCAGGGCACTCCTTGCTTTGCTGTCTACGAAAGGAATACAGTAAGGTGGCATTCACTACAGAAATCATGTGAAAAGAAATGGGCTTATTGGAACCAAAGCTTAGCAGCAAGGTTTAGAAAGTCTCACAGGCTTTTAGATCCTACTGAAGTATCCAACTGCACGGGCTTTCCAGTTAGGAACCCAGAAGAATATACTTTTAACCACTCCTAAGCACCTAAGGTAGTTATTTTATCTAGCTAGTCTATGGGAACAATCAATATGAGTTCTTTGGGGGTGAGGAGCCAAACTGCAGACATAAAGCACACAAGACTGTTTGGAGAGCCCCCTGATAAGCAGAAATCTTGCCATGTCCCACTCACAGCTCAGTGCCCACCTTCTGACCTAGGTGTCCTGCCCTTGGCAACTTCCACCCCTGACAGTTCTGAGTCTATTATTGCAAGCAGGTTCTTTGTGCTTTTAGAGACCAAGACCCTTGTAACCTGCTCTCCTATGTCCCCTAAAACTTTCTGATAGATTACAAAGCCAAGCATTTTCAACACGACTATTTATAACCTATGTGATAACTCAAACTTAATTAACTTCAAAATGACTGCATAAGCACTTCTATGTTAGTAACGTGGACGTGCTAAGTGCTGAGAAAGAACAAAGTTTGCCATCAGCCCCGCACTAAAAACTGGCATTTTCTTTCACTCCACTAACATCAGGTCACAGAAAGCTGCTGTTCTACAAACTTTAATATCCCATATTTTCTCAAGGATACTGCTATTAAAAACTATCAGCTAACATGTGCCAACAGGCTCTGGCCAAGTACTTCCCCATTATTTCTGAACGGGATGGGTAAATGGCTTTTTTTTGATTTATAGTACAGAGAAGGGTATGGTTGGGAGTTGTGTACTTGAATTCTTCTCAAAGGCGTAATTTGTGTGTGTGGTGTTGAAGTGCAATATTTTAAATTCACTGCCAAAAACACTGTGCTCCCCGAGATGAATCATCTATGCTGCAGTGGCGCCCATCCTTCCTGCACAGAACACAGGGAATTCAGCACAGATATAACAACTGGGAATTCAGCACAGATAACTAACTGGGAATTCAGCACAGATAACTAACTGGGAATTCAGCACAGATAACTAACTGGGAATTCAGCACAGATAACTAACTGGGAATTCAGCACAGATAACTAACTGGGAATTCAGCACAGATAACTAACTGGGAATTCAGCACAGATAACTAACTGGGAATTCAGCACAGATAACTAACTGGGAATTCAGCACAGATAACTAACTGGGAATTCAGCACAGATAACTAACTGGGAATTCAGCACAGATAACTAACTGGGAATTCAGCACAGATAACTAACTGGGAATTCAGCACAGATAACTAACTGGGAATTCAGCACAGATAACTAACTGGGAATTCAGCACAGATAACTAACTGGGAATTCAGCACAGATAACTAACTGGGAATTCAGCACAGATAACTAACTGGGAATTCAGCACAGATAACTAACTGGGAATTCAGCACAGATAACTAACTGGGAATTCAGCACAGATAACTAACTGGGAATTCAGCACAGATAACTAACTGGGAATTCAGCACAGATAACTAACTGGGAATTCAGCACAGATAACTAACTGGGAATTCAGCACAGATAACTAACTGGGAATTCAGCACAGATAACTAACTGGGAATTCAGCACAGATAACTAACTGGGAATTCAGCACAGATAACTAACTGGGAATTCAGCACAGATAACTAACTGGGAATTCAGCACAGATAACTAACTGGGAATTCAGCACAGATAACTAACTGGGAATTCAGCACAGATAACTAACTGGGAATTCAGCACAGATAACTAACTGGGAATTCAGCACAGATAACTAACTGGGAATTCAGCACAGATAACTAACTGGGAATTCAGCACAGATAACTAACTGGGAATTCAGCACAGATAACTAACTGGGAATTCAGCACAGATAACTANCCTGGGCCCTCTCTCCCACTAATGCTACATTAATCATCTCCACACCCGCTCCCTTTGCTCCTGCAAGTCTTACTGCTCTTCTTCCCAGGGAAACCTGTGCCCCAAACTCTCCCTCCTCGTTCATTTGAGACTCTGCTAACAGTGAGCTGGACTGGAGATCACAAGTCACCTGGATGCTTTTGCAAGTGCTACCATTAGTCTTCTGATCCTTAAGCAAACTGGGCTGAGAAATGCTTTAGGGTAGGGATAACATCAGCGCATGGCTGATGTCAATAGCCCACAGCTGGCTGTTTGCACACCCCCTTGCTGTGCTGTGGCAGGGACAACGCTCAGCCTCCCAGGAGCCCAAGCAGCAGGAAATTATAAACATCTCAGGGCATCCTCCAGAAGCTCCACACCATTTCAGCACCCGCTGGCTCCTTCCTTTGTGCCACTGTCCCCCAGTCTCGCCAGCCCACAAGTCTCTCATGCACCTCTGCACCTTTTCCCCTGACTTCCAGCACCTGCACAGTTGCTTCCCCCCCTTACTAGTCAATAAATCAAATGAATCAGGCTGCATTAAATATATTAATGCACGAGATGAAACACTGATGGCTCAAGTGTTAAAAATGTCACCTCACAGACTTTTTTCCCCTCTTTTTTGCATGACAATTTTTCTCTTTTTTGCATGACATTTGACTAAGCCTTCAACTTGGAAGAAAAAGTGACTGTTAAAGGAGGTTTGATTCTTTTACAACAACATTATACAATTATTCATACTTTTAATCCTAACTTTATGACTCCTGCATAAGTACATGATAGAGCCATTAATTACCAACAGACTAGTGGCATCTTACACCATTAATCATTTTAATTGTTACCCTTCCAGGCAAGGTCTGCATGAAGTTCTGTTCCGTGTGAGTAGGTGGGATGCTGCTGGGAGGAAAACCCCCCGGAGTGGGCACCTGAGTGGGACTGGCACTCTGCACCCAACCCTCCTGCCCGAGCAGAGCAGATCTGGATTACCCAGCCGTTGTAATCCCCGAGATTTAGTGACACGCTGGACGGACAGCAGGCTCCCTGAGCACAGCTGGGGGCTGCCTTCTACACGGGACTCAATCCCTCAACTGGGCTAAGCCGTGCTTCATGCACGACCTCATAGCCGTGGCAAAAAACGGCTTTCCCTCACCTTGGAGGCGAGACCACCCTAAGGCCAGACCCCAGGAGAGATTGGTTTGTCCTAGAACCACAGCCAGCTAAAAACATCTCTCATCACTCTCATCACAGAGCTGCTCTGAAGACTGTTTGTGTGCACCTATGATAACTCACTTGGCTTAAAGGAAACAGAGGCACGAATGAGCATCTGGGTGACATACCCCAGAGCCCGAGCTGGGCTGCCCACCCTCGGTGTGCTGTGTCTGCAGCAGGAGCAGCTGCGTGCACTCAGCACTGCAGCCCTCAGCCCTCCGGAGAGGGCACCAGGAGAGAAGGCACCGGTGAAACAGCAACGCAGCCTTTCTGCGTGTTGGTTTGTGTCTCAACCTGCTCCCTAGCTCAAACCTTGCAAAGGACTCCAGTTGCTAAGGAGATCAGAAAATAATTAAGAGGAAAAGAAATCAGTGATAAGTGTGTGTGCCTGTTAGAGGCTCGGGAACTAGTCTCCACGCCATGCCAGAGCTTACAAAGTTTAGCAGCGCAGCGGCGGATCCTCACCACCTCCAGAGGCTCCTCTGCCGGGCTAAACTCCAGCGAACCCCTCGCTGATGGGGGATCCTGCCCAGCCCCCCGACGGCACCTTCCCGCCGATCCCCCTGCCCCGCAGCGGGACAGCAAAGCTTCAGCCAGCGCGGCGGGCTCTGCCGGCAGCACACCGGGAAACCGAGCGTCCCTCGCCTCTGCCGCCCTGCCCGGGGCTCTCTGCCCGCCTTCCCCGGGCACCCCCGGCTCCCGCAGCCGCTCCGCTCCGCAGGCGGCACCGCGTCCCCCCGCTCCGGGCTGCGCCCGGGGAGCCGGCAGCCCCCCTCCGAACCCTGCCCGAGTGCCGGGGCGGGAGGAAGGTCCGAGCAGCGTTACCTGCAGCTCCCGGCGGCCGCTTCATGTCCGGGGAGCGCGGTGCCGGCCCCGCCGCCGCCTCCAGCCCCAGCCCCGCATCTCCGCGGCCGCCGCGGGAGCTCGGCAGAGGCTCCGCTGCGCTCCCCGCTGCAACCCGGGCTGGAGGGGAGGCCCGGAGCCCGGCACCGCCGGCTGCCGCGGAGGGAAGGCGGGACGCTCCCGCTGGCGGAGGCTCGGGGTTTTTATCCCCTTCTGCCTCCGCCCTCCCGCTCCCCGCCCCGCCGCCTCTCCCGCCCGGCCCGCCAAGCTCCCCGAGGGCTTCGCAGCCGTCGGTGCTGCCGGGGGAGGAGCGCAACCGAGTGTCCCCGCTCCGCCCCTCGGATCCCCGCGGTCCCCGCTGCTCCGCTCGCTGCCGAGCGACGACGAAGCTTCCCCGGCAGGGTGGGCTCGGCCCCGACCCCGCCTCAAGCTGTTGAGAGCCCGGGCCGGGGGAGAAGCGGCCCAGGCTGCTGCGGGAGAAGATGCGGTGCTCCGGAGATGGGGCCGCAGCGGCTCTCGGGGGCACAGGCGTTTCAAAGGCAGCGGGAAACAGCCCTGCGGTGAATGACCTCGCGGAAGCACTGCAGTGCAGAGCACACAGGAGTCTCTCAGGTGCGAGGGGTTACCCACAAGGAATCACCGCGTACCCGGCTCTGAGGGAGAGATGCTGCCGGGGCGGCAGCGAGCCCGGGGCGGGAGAGGCAGACCCGCCGCCGAAAGCCCCGAACAGGCTGTGAAACAGGCTGCCCTCGGCTCCACGCTGCTCTCAACCTCCCCATGAAAAGTTTCTCCCCGCATTTCCACCGTGATGTAGAGTACCCCACACCTAGAGACCGAAAGCGAGCAGGGGCTGGTTCAGCAGGAGCAGCTGGGGGATTTCTTGCCACCCAGCCACGCAGTGCACACAGCACCCGGTCAGCAAGCCGGTCTGTGTCTGTTGCCGCTGGAAATCCCCCAGGGCACGCAGCGGTTTGCTCCGAGGGGGTTCGTGGCTCCATCTGATGCTGAAGGGTCTTCTTGTCTCCACGCTCCTGCCCCGGCAAAGCGAGTGTGCAGAGGAGTGTCTGCTAAACCCCCTTCGCTGCGGATTGAAGCCCGGGGAGATGCTGTTGACTCCAGATTCGAAATATCCCTCTTTTTAGTACTCTTTCTTCTCTCGGGTTGAATTGCTGTGCACTGGGATGATCCATCGGTGCAGCAATTTTCATCTGCAGGTTATTGATCCGGCAGTGACTGATTTCAGGACCTCCGCTGGAATATCAGTTGTTTTAAAGCAGCTCGTTGCCTTCATTCAGACCAAGCCACTCAACTTTGCCGGTTGCCTCGATGGATCAAATCTTGGGTGCAGTTGAGGTTGACTGCATTGGCAATACAGCCCCGGGAAGGTGATCATCACTTTTTTACTCTCCTTCCCCTGCTACCAACACTGCAAACTCTGAGCTTGAATTCTTCCCAAAGACCTGCTTAGGGCTGACAGTTCGGTCTGTGGCAGCACGTGGGGGAGCTGCCCGTTTGTGAGCATTTTGCACTCTTTCCTTAAATGAGGCTGGGTTTAAAACATTAACAATTTTAGCTGCAGGTTGCTCAGGCCTCAGGAACTGTGGAGTAAAGTGATGGTCCCAGTGCTGCCTGGAGCCAAGTTATTCAGAGTCCAGCCGTGATAGCTGGACATAGAGATGATTACTCTGGGGAAGGCAGCACAAAGCAAAAGTCCAGTATTTAAGAACATTTTTGTTTGTTTGTTTTCAGGTTTTCTTCTCTGAGGATTTGCTTTTTGATCCGAGGGCCCAGAGGCTGGAGAAATTGCTGTGAGTTGTGATGAGCCTTCCCCTGAGCTGCTCAGCTTGCAGAGAGAGGCCATCTGGCAGCGAGCAGCCTTTGCAGAGTGGTGACCCAGGGAGGCAGGCAGGGCTGGAGGGAGACTCTGGGAAGAAGTGCCTGTAAGTGCAGCAATCCCCTGTTCCCATGAGTGTTGAGGAGTGGCCATCTCATCCACTGTGCTGCTTCACAACACAAAGGTGCCTTTGTCCCTTACCCGATAAATTACAAGCAATATTGTTATTTAAGAAGCTGCTTTGGATGGGAACAATCAGTAATTAGCTTCCTTCTACCAAACAGCCCTTGTGTGAAAACACTGCCTAGCCAGAGCAATGTTGGCCACACGTGGGGGCAAGCTGTGTGAAGCTGACAGTGCAGCAATTAGGATGTGAAACCTTTCTCTTGGTAATCTGTCCAAATGTAAGGTTTCCTGCACCACCAGTAGGGATTTTTATTGCAGAGAATTGCTGATAGCTGTCTCCTGCTTCCAAAGCCATCAGGATCCTGCCTGTGTTTCCCTGCCTCTCTACCAAACTGTCTATTAGAGCCAAAGCTTTCAGTCCTTGTTTTCATGCCCTGTGCAGGGCCAGACAGACTGATGGTGCTCGGGAAGGGCTTTTAATAATGATATTTTCCCTCTGCTCTTGGAAGCCCCCACCGACACAGAAATGCCTCCAGTATCCTCAGGAATACGTCTATTTAGTAAACAGCAATTTTATTACAGTTATTAATCATTTTTTAAAATATTCCTTTTTTTTTTATACTTCCAAAGCAGGATCCTTATGCACTTTGGCTTCAGGGAGTTTGCAGTCCCTTCATGAGCAAGGAATGTGGCTGTTGAGCCAGGGACTAATTAGAAGGGGATACTGAAAGGAAAGGAATATCCTCCACCTCTCCTCTTTCCTCTGCTGCTGGCAGGGTCATGGGGTTTCTGTCACAGGGCTCATGCAGGAAGAAGGATTTCTGCTCTCTAGTTTAAGACCTACTTAAGTACTTGATAGCTGTTAGATACCATGCAGCACAAAGGCTTAGGGACTCATCTTCCTTGCAATTCCCTTCTCCCTGCCCTGAACCAGACTGCTTGCCCACAGCTGGTGGAAGGAGCCCTTCAGCACAGAAGGAGCTGGGCTTCAGTGTGAGGCAGAAGGACAAATGCCTGCTCCTCACCAGGTTCTGATGCTTCTGGCACGTGGCTGCTGCCCTGCCTGGGGAGCTGGAGGGTCAAATGCTCAGAGGAACAGCAGGCAGGCCTGCTAGGGATCTAAGTGGCAGGCACAGGCTTTCAGGCTCTTGGTGTGTATCAGATCATGAGCAGGACTGTCACCCCAACTGCTCTTTTCAGCTCTGTTTTCAACAGTTGGAAGCTGGGCCCTGAGCACAGCTCTGCTGTTCCACCAGGACACTGCTCACCAGGCTGCTCAGACTCATTTTTCTTTTTTTTTTTCCCTGAAAAATCTCCTTTTTTACTTCCATGTGGGAATGAATGCTACTCATTAGAGCATGGGTAAAGAAAATAAGAGTGAGTCTTTATCCCAGTGTGGGGGATATGGGAGGGCTGTACTCAATCCCTACTTGGGTAAGTGGTTCTTCACATCCTTAGCCATTTGGAACTGCCTTTTTGTCCTCTCTGTCACTCCAACATATTCTATTGCTCCTTATTTTGAGCTTTATAGATCTGCAGGTCTGGAGGGGATGTGTCAGGAGTGTCACCTGCCTGCCAGTGCCACCTTTCCCCACTCTGCTGCCAGCTGCTAAGTGCTATTGAGTGGCTAACCTTGAGGGTCTCATTAGAGGTGAGTATACTTCAGGAGAAAAAGCTTTTTATTACTTATATTTATTGATTTAGCCCTGACTTGTGGACCTTCCTCCATTCAAATGCCTCTTTAGTACCCTGAGTTCCTCAGCCTGGCAGACCTGCTGCCACTTGCAGCCCTCTCTGTGTCTGTTACCTCCAGGGTTCCACAAGACTGAAGGTGGAAAAAGACCAGCAGACACATTGTGCTTCTGTTAATCAAACTGATGTGCTTGAAGGATCTCCTCGGGGTGTGCTGGTGCCATCAGGGTTGTGTAAAGCTTGCAGAACGTGCCAGTTCTTCCCTGCATTTCTAAAACACTGCAAGAGCTGGAACCAAAGTATTCACCTTCCAGGAGTGTGTTTTATAGCAACTATTAAAAATAAATTAACAGCATGAGATGTGCTCTTATCTCGAGCCAGATTGGCCACTGAAATGTGAAATTAGTTTGGAAACAGAGGAGGAAAGTGACAGTGGCTTGGGTGCCCTTGTGGATTTTTAGGGCTCTGAAAAGGCTGAGAGTTTGCTCATCTCCAATACACCCAGGGAGGCTGTGAAGCAGCCTTCAAGACTTTGGAGCACATTTCTATGCGAGGAAGGCATTGTTAAGCACTGGAGGATAATTTATTTTCATTTTCTATTGCAAAGGCAGCACTTGAGAAAATGTTACAAATTAAGAGCAAGTTATTGGTTCAGTGAATTTAGCCTTTAATAGTAACATTTGGGAAAGTAATTTATCATGGCCTGCAGCAGGCTCTGTTAAAGCAGCACGATGGCTTTCCTCTGATAACAGGCAGGTAGCCTAACCTTTAAAAGGCAGTTCTGCATTCAAATCAACCTTGCAGGTGGACTTAAAAGGTGCTTTTGAATGCAGTGGGGCATCATTTATTCCCCGAGACACCGTGTGTCTCTCGTGTAGCCAGAACAAAGACAGGAAGGCTCTTTAGAACAGCAGCTCCATTTTTCAGTACAATGGGCTGTGGTGAGCTGCTGCAGCCACTCTGAAACAGCATCCACAGACAGAGCAGGCTAGTGGCTTCCCTATTAGAACATGAATACTCACTACTCACAGGCAGGAGATATTTGTGAATAGATTTGGAAGGCATGAGGAAAAGAAAGGTGGGTGTTGGTTCTGGTTGTCCATGGCTATGGCACTGGAGGGGCTAGGGAGGCCGAGCGCAGCCCCCTTTGGTGCCTGTGCAGCAGTGGTGGGAGACTGAGGAGCTTCTGTGCAGCAGCTCCTATCAAATGTGTGACTCACTTAATTGGCTCCTGCCTCCTGCTCCCCCTCACTCTTTTAATGCAGCTGCCTGTGCACATTTTCTCTCCCACTCCAAGACCCCACATGCTGGAGATGGCAGATCATGAATGGGCAGTCTCAGAGGTGGCTTCTCTCGTCAGCCTGCCTGGTGCCTGGACTCAGAGAGGGGGAGAGAGCACAGGAGGGGGTGCATTGCACAGGGAAAAAAGAAGAACACTAGTAAAAAAGCCTGTCTAGAAGGTCACTCCCCACCTGCAGCCTTCTTCCACTTCTCTTTCTCCTCATATAACTCAAGGTGCCCCCGTGCTGTGACCAGTATGTGGGGCCCCAGATGAAAAGAGTGGCCTGGCAAATGAAGAAGGGAGCACCTTAACCTTGTGCAAAATGCTGCTGCAATTGGGAGCTGCCGCTAACCATTGTCTGTGGTCACCTGCAGCAAACCTGAAATGGCTGGGAGCATGGAAAAGCATATGGGAGAGATTGACCCTCCCTGCCTCACAGCCATTTCTGTTCTTATTTCATGTCCTGAAAGAGAAATTATTCCTTTCAGATCCTGAAACAAGAAAACATTCTTTTTATCTCTGTGCTTTGTGATTGATTACAGGCTCTGATTGAAGATTTTCACATGATGGAGCATCTGCTAGGTGTCCTGTCCAGATGGAATCTCCAGTACAGCTAAAAAGCTCAGTTCTGCTTCCAACAATCAGAGCATTTGCTTTTTACTTCTCCTTACCCAGGTAATTATTTTTACTACCATCATGCCTGAGACTTCCACCTCTCTGTAAGTTTGTCTGAAACTCAAAGTCCCTGTGGGACAGAAGCTCCAGTGACAAAACTGTCTGCATGAGCCTCATGTTCCTGAGCACTCACAGCACAGGGCTGTGGTGCCCAGTGCCTGAAGAAGGAAAAGTGGGAAATCCTCTGCACTCTCTCTGCCATTTGTGCCTTTAATTCATGTTAACATGGATGCTGGAACTGATTTCTGCAGGTATTTTCACTCAGGAGCCAGTAGAGCCTCACTGATGGTTGATCTAATTGCTAAGATGCTGAAGAGAGCTACATGGGTATATTACTGGCATTAAAAGGTATTGGATCACTCTGGGAAATAACAGTTTAGCATTTTCTAACCTGCTCAATTGAAAAAGCTTCAGCAATATAGGGCAGAATGGGTGTCCCTCCCTCCATTACCCACTCAGGTAAACTCATCAGCACTATCACTATTCCTTGAACTCATTTTTCCTTTCTTTGAATACATTTTTGGCTCTAAGGCTTTTCAAATCTCCTGCAACTTTAGAATGCAAATCCTGAGGCTCCTCAGATCATTCTATTGAAGTTACCTTTTGTTGTAGCTTGCCCAGGACACACACATCTCTGTCATTCATGTCACTGAGTAACCAGGGGGAAGAGATTTGTAAAGCAGCAAATTCTGCTGTCAGAAGAATACCAGATCTGCCTTCAGCTGATTCTTCTGTGAGTTTATTATTTTATTAACTACTGTCTTCCAGGAAACAGGAAAAAAAAAGATCAATGCAAAGTTTTATTTGTATTAGCAAGTAAAATACTTTAAATGGGAAGCCTACATTCTAAGCAGTGGAAATCAAATGCCATTTTACCTTGTGGAAAGAGTTGTGCTCTTTTTCCCCCCCAGGACTGGATCCATTCTTCTCAGACAAAGCCTGTGATGTTTGATCAAGTCCCTCTGCCCTCAGAGATGACCCTGTTGTTCCAGCAGGCATCTGACTGCCAGGAGCTTGAAAAACAACACATGATGAGGTAAGGGAACTGCTGTGCTTTAACCAGCCAGCTCTGCTTGTCTCTTGCTGGAAGCTCCTGCTCTCCTGGCCACAGAGAGCAGCTGCTTTTAATGAACACAAACAAGCCAATAAAAATCACATGTGTGCTATCCCTAAGGCTTCTTCTCTGTCTAACATAAATATGATTGGCATTTTGAACTCCAAATACCTGCTTTGGAGTTTCAATAGCCCCCTGGCATGGCTACAGAGATTCTGCTCACAGGCACTGGGGGCAGCTTGGAGAGAAGACCATTTGGGCA
>VYZU01039295.1:0-17861 GCA_013401355.1 Ceyx cyanopectus
CCCCTACTGATGCCAACTGGCAACAGCAAGGCATTGTTTTCTCTGGCAGTGGAACTCGGACCCTCTAGACCAAATCTGCTTCCCAGCCCAACAGGCTGCATCTGAAGTTCAGGAGACACAGAACCAGGCAGGATTTGGAAACCATCTCATGGTGCAAAATGTCAGTTTGCTCCAAAATGTCCCTCTGCTGTCCCCTGTCCACCAGCCCCAAAGAGAGCCAGAGAGCAGGGAGCCACTGGGCTGTGTGGTCTCCCCAGGGGTTCGTGGTGCTCACCTGTACCACAGAGGGCCCATGGGCAGCTGTCAATGGCAGCCAAAGGGTCAGTGCTGGCCAGGGAGGATGGGACCCACAGGAGCACTCACCCCCCCACCCCCCCCCCAGCATCTCTACCCAGCACCACTGGGGACCATCTCCTGATGAGGAGAGCATCAGGACAGCTGGGGATGTGGCAGCCTCATGTTCCCCTGTGGGATCTGGGTGTGCTCATGGCCATACCACATCACTGTCCAATGCTGACTGGTCATGGAGGCCTGGCAGCGGGCTGGCAGCATCCTGGAGGTTCCCCTGGAGTGGGAGGAGGAGGATGGCAGTCAGGACACAGGAGTGGGATTTAAAAGGAGCATCTGCAAATTAACATGGGTATAGGACAGAGGGATGCTGGGCAGGGCTGTGCCTGGTGGCTGTATCACACATGTAGATCTTTACACCTCCTTCTTCCCAGCACCCATATTTCTTTTCTTACATCTGTTAAAAACTGATGCAGCATCACTTGGGCCTGATGCAGGGAGTTACCTCCCCCCAGCTTGACCTGCAGGCAGCAGTGCCTGACTCTGCCCTCCCCAGGCAGCGCTGGCAAGCAGAAGGTGGGTGGCTTCGGGTGGCGTGGGCTGAGCTCCTCCACTCCCTGCCTTGGGACACTCTTCCCTCCTGGTGCCCTTCACACCAGGTGACACCGTGGGCCACAGGGTATCAGGGAAAGAGGCAGGGAGAGGGTTAAGGGCCCAGCTCAGGGGGACACTGGTGATAGCTCACCAAACCAAGGGCCTCCTGGATTGTTCAGATGTCCTCTTCCACGCGGAACTGTGCCACCTTCACCCTGCCCATCTCCCCAAGGAGATCCTGGGAGAGAGCCATGGCCTAGGAAAGAGGGGTGCTCGCCCCCAGGGAAGCCCATTGCACGACCCGAGTCAGCAGCAATGGATCCAGCCCTGCCAGCCAGTGCCAGGCTCCACATGAGACTGCTGAGCCTGATCCAAAGGGCAAAGAGCCTCTGCCACTCTCTCAAGAGCAGTGTGGCCTGGGAAGGGAGGAGCAACTGCTGCTAACAAAGGAGGGGAGCAGTCTGGAGCCTGCCCCAAGCAGGGTGAGCACTCTCCAGCTCAGCTGCCCAGGGAAACCATCCCTGTGTCCCAACCCTGGCAGGTTACAGCCCTGCAGCAGGGAGTGGATGTGGTACCTCAGTGCAGGTCAGGAGCAAGGAAAGGAGGGATGGGCAAGGGTGGTGGGGACAGACCTCTTGGGTGCTGAGCCTCAGCCAGTGGAGCCAAGGGCAGCGGGTGCTGTATCAGACCCATCACAACTCGCTGATGACAACGTGGGGAGCTCCCAGAGAAGCATTGCAACCCCAGAAAATGCTCTACCTTAGAGATGCCGCTCTCATTCGCTTCCATCTTCATCTGCCCCACATCGGCAGCCACGGAGGCAACTTGGGGGCTGCTTTCAGTTCCCTGCAGTGAGTCCTTCCCAGGCTCCTGCGGCTGCTGCCCCGGCTCCTCGCTCCTGTTTCCCTTCTTCAAGCCGGGCTGTGCCTCGCCGAGCTGCTCATCCTCTACCTGGGCAGGCATGTCCCGGAGGCCCAGGTGCCCGAGCATGGCGTGCAGCAGGCTGTGCAGCGCCGTGAAGTTGACAACCCCGGCCTCAGGCGTCTCGATAGCGACATCGAGCAACTGGGACAGACTGAGCGGGGCCATCGCCGCTGCCTCACCCGGCTGCCTCCGGCTCCGCTCCCGTCCCGCCGCGCTCCCGCAGCCCGCGCCCGCCCCTGCCCTCCTCTCATTGGTCACCCCCTCGCCGCTCCTCGCCGCCCATTGGCCGAGCCCTTGTCCGCGTGCCCGTCCTGAGGAGGGCGGGGCCCCGCAGGGTCTTTCGTTGCTCGGCGACACCCCCGCAGACGCGCAAACCTAGACCCCGGCGGGACAGCAGCGCCCGCGGCGGGTCCGGGACTGGCCGCTCCCGGCACAGGCCTCCACAGGGACCTGGCAACTACCCCTCCTCAGGGAGTGCAGCGGGCGATGGCTTTAAACTGAAAGAGGGGAGATTTAGATGAGGTACCAAAGATAACTTTACACCGAGGGTGGTGAGACCCCGGCCCAGGGTTCCCGAAGGCGCTCAGATTGGAGACGATGGCTCCGGGTTGAAAATTGCCCATCTCGTACCCTCCTGATCTAGGAGACAGCCCCCTACTCTGCAAGAGAAACTGGTGTTCAAGGCCTGTCCTGACACGGTGTCACTGCTTGGCCCTCGGCCCTGCACCCATTGGAGAAGCTGGAGGGGCAGAGCAGGATGGAAGCAGTTGAAGGATAAACAAAACTGTCTGCAACAGCCCCTCACCAGCAGTGCTCTTCTGAATGAACTGCCTCCAGCAGGGTGGGATTTTCTCCCATTATCAGGCTAGAACCTGGAATAAGATTTACTGGATTGTGTGGAAGCCAGAGGGTCATAGCAATGATCTGTCCCAATAGCAGAAGGGTTGGAATTAAGTTATCTTTAAGGTCTCTACCACCTCCAACCTTTCTCTGAGTCTATGGGCACGGTTTGGGAATTCATTCTTACCTTATCCTGGGGGCAAAGCATTCCACAAGGCTTTAAGTGTCCCCTCCTGACATGGGTGTCACCCGAGAAAGGAGCAGTGAGTCCCCATGGAAAGCAGCTGCAAGCTGCAATGGGAGCCCCATTACAGACACAACCCCCTGGTGCACACCCAGCAGCTCTTCAGAGAGGACAGGGTTCCCAGAAGCACCAATGAAAAATCCTATGCTTTTATTGCAGGTTCAGTGTTAGTGTTCTGGAGAGCACAGCTGCAGTAAGAGGCAGATATTGTTCCAACTCCCCCTTCCCCCACGAGACTCTGACACAATCCTCAGCCCCCCTGCGCCTGGTTTGGCGGTGCAGACCAGTGTTCAAGTGAGGACCCAGACCCCTCATGAGACTTGCTCCTGAAGAACAATCACGATCCAAGGCTCACAAAAGGAAAAGGCCATTGACTAGCACCCCTTGCCCTGCTGGAGATGCGTGTGAGCTCATGCCCAGGGCCCTGGCACCAGGGCGAGTAGCCCTGCAAATGGGTTGCCCTAAGATGCCCTGTCAGGATGTTCCGCTAGCTTAGTTCTGATGAAAGTCCTTGCTGTGCTGAGCAAGAGGAGAGGCCACAGCCCTGGCAGGGAGCTGCCCAGACCTGCCAGCAGCACACAGCCCAGCCCCACGCTCTCAAGAGAGCTACAGAAACCCAGAGGCTGTCTCCTCTGGCTGCCCACATGCAGCAGAGAGCAGACTCTAGCCCCTTCTCAGAAGCTGACAGCTACTTCATCTTTGTTTTTCTTTCTCCCACTACAGGGCAAGAGGTAACATACTAAAAAAATAAAACAAAAACAACCCCCACCCCAAAAAAACAACCAACCAAAAGAAACAAAAAGGAACTTGTATCACCACCTCACTTCTCCATCTCTCTTAATTAAGATGTATCCTCCCCACTGCCAGTGGCCTCTTCTATTCACCTGTAAAGTGCTGCTCAGGTTGATTTTTCTCTATTAGATCTCATGGCTCAAGACCCTGAAAACCTTCATGCCCCTACAAGATTAAACAGTTGTGTTATGCCTATAATTTATGGTATTGCCTTTTCATGCATATTTCCTTCTCCTGGGGAGCCAGGAGCAGGGGCAGTGCCAGGTCTAGTCATCGACAGTGATGTTGCGGAACAGATAGGCCATGGATTCGCCGTTGTGGATTCGCCGGATGGCTTCTGAGAGAATCAAACTGATATCCACAGTCTTTATCTTGGGGCACTGCAGCTTCTGAACCTCATGAGGAACCGTGTTGGTCACTACCACCTGTGGAGTGCCACAAAGAAAAGACCATTAGTTGTGCTGCTGGTACCCTCACTCTCCCTCAACAGCTACCCCAGATTAGCTCCATGAGTGGTGGGTAGCTGGCAACAGTTTCACAGTTCAGGGGGAGGAATCCTCACATGTTAGAAAAGAAGATGAAAAATAAATGGTCTCCCCACTGTGACAGTCAATCTGTTGAGAGAACCTGTACAACCAACACTCCACAGCAGCCACCTCCACACAGGCTGATGAGTCCATTTAGATGGCAGGACCTGACACACTTGTTCCCAAGGGGGAGGTTTGAAATCTTATCCTCTGAATGTACCCAAAGCCTGTCACCAGCTGGGTGAAAGGGACAAGTAGGAGGTCTGTGCTGTGAGGAAGCAGCCCCACGCATCCAGCTGTGGGAAGCACCCAGGCAGGACTGACTAATATCTGTGCAACAGGAGAAAACATCCACAGATCACAGTATTAATCACACATGGTGGTTTTGTTTTTTTCTCAATGAAGAGCCAACTAACTGAAAGCATCTGACAAAAGCAGTCATTTCAGAGGTGAGCTGTGTGGCAGGGGAAGAACATCAGCCTGTGGGTTTCGGTGCCTACTACCAACCCAGTCAGCAGAGCTCTTGCTCTGCACACACCTCATCGATGGAGGACTCCTCTATCAGACGGGGGGCATCTGCTGACAGGAGCCCATGAGTAGCCATCACAAAAATCTTGTAGGCTCCACGCTCTTTCAGGATCTCTGCAGCAGCTACAAAGCTTTCCACGTCATCGATGATGTCATCCTGAGAACCGAAAGAAGATCAAAACCAGAAGTTTCCTGGGGCTGCAGATCAGGAGTGGATCTGCAAGGCACTGCAGCTTGGCCAAGCACACAGACAAACAATCCCGTGCTACTTCAGCTACTGTTGAGATGCAAGGGCAGCCACGTGTACGACTTAAAAGCTGTGAACACTGTTTCCCTTCTGCTACTCTGCAGATCAGAAATTGTGTCTTGGAAACAAAGGAGTGTGTGCACGTGTGCAGACACACACAGCGAGCTGATGTTCAGCAGGGTGGGGTTTTCACGGTGATAGCAACTGCATGTTGATGACTCACACTGCAGTGGGGCACCACAGGTCTAAGAAGCTCAGCAAGCTGTTTTGCTTGGATGGTTGATTTGGAGTTTTAAAACTCATTCATTTTATTTTTCTAACACAGGAGATTCCTCTGCATGCATTGCTGTGTATTTGTGGACATCTGATATTTGTAGATCTAAAGGAACAAGGAGATTTCAGGGCCTAGAGCACTGAAGTACAAAGGGTTTTCAATAGAAAACTGAAATAACCAAAGCCACCAGCAAAACAGGAGAAAACCATGGTAACAATCCCCTTCCCACCCCTACACCAGCAGCCACTCCTACCCTCAGGGATAAAGCAGCTCAAGAAAAGATGCTGAGAGGAAGCCACCCCCCCCAGTCATACCACTATGATGGCAATTCTTCCTCCAACGTCTCCAACCACAGTTATTGGTGGTTTCTCCTTGGCCATCATCACTACAGAAGAAGAAACAAAAGCCCAGGTCAGTTAGCCCTGAATCAAACTGCAACAGCTCCACCATACAAGAGGCCCAGCCCTTAACTGCATCTGACATCAGTGCACATATGGGTGCTTCACATCATCCTGACACCCACCAAAGGGGGTAACCACTGGTTGAATCATCATTTTCATCCTTACATGAGCAGCACTGCTGCACAAAGATGGGACTTTTGGTTTCTGTGGGGACCTCAGAGACAGGAAACCCAAATATCTAACAGAACTCTGTTCCAGGAGAAGCTACAAAGCAGCACCTACTTGATAGGAAATGTTGGTGACTTTCTTTGTGCTCCAAGACAGGACTTGAACAAAGGGGCCTCTCTGAGCTACACCTCTCCAAGGGTGGACACTTTACAAGGTGCAATTATTCACCTGTTGGACTCACTAACTCATCTGCAGGATCTGAGACTTGTGGAGCAGCTTACTTGATTTCTTTCCTATCACCAACACAAAACACAACACTCTTTCAGAGGGTGTAACTAACTACCTTAGTAACACCTGCTCCAGCAAAGAACACTTGCAGCAGCAAATTTGATTATTTTATTTTTTTTTTTAAAGTAGATTAATGGGAAGAGCAGAATAAATTCCAGTTCAAAGGCACAAGGCTGCATCAATGAGCTGTGCTGATGCATGGTGAAGAGATATACTGGGAAATAAGGTTCCATTCTCTCCTAGCTTGACTTCTGCACTGATGTTGTATATGTAGAAACTCTGTGTAACAGGCTTCATCCTGAAAAACTTCTAGCAGCAGTATAAAAAACCCAAACAGAGATATGGACTAGGATGCACTGAGACTATCCAGCTGTAACAGAGCCATCAGACCCACATCAAGCAGCAACCAACCTCTGATATGGGCCAGGGACTGGCTGTCCAGCAGCCAAACCTCCACTTGCCAAAGGATGCCGGTTGATGCAGTCAACACAGTAAAAAAATTCCAGCAGGTAAAGGACACAGTGGTGGGGCATGCACATGTCCTTAGGTAGGCAGCTGGGCTGATCTAACCCCTGAAGCAAAAGGGAGCAGCCAGCATTCTGTAACACTTATCTGGCCCACCTGCCCCTCCAGATTTCATGCTGAGGGGAGTGCAGCAGTGTCCACACAGGCACTTTGCACCCCCCTCCTCTCTGTAAGCTCAGGACTTGTCAGGATTCTGGTCACAGAGGCTTCTCAAGTGCCAAGGAGTTTTGGACACCCTAGATAGCAAGATTTTTCTCCTTTTAAGATAACCTCCTTCAATCTACTACCTGAGCAGCATGAGAACACAAGCCATTGGACATCTGAATATCAATTTCTGTCCTCCTGGATCAAAAAAGTCCTACCCAAAACTCCTTATGGTGCCCAGCAGGCTGGCCCAGTACCATACAGCTCCTCAGTGCCTGGGAATGCTCAGTGTGGGCACAGCTGGGTGAGTCAGACCAAGGGATGTGCTGGAAGCAACTATAGGACCACAGCTCCAAAGGGTCACATGTAGAGCACACAACCTGCTCCAGGCACATGACCTGCTCCACAGCCTGCTTTTCCATAAGCCTACCAAAACCAGATAAAAGGTGTCCAACAGTTCTTGGTTTGACCCAAGTGACATTTCTTGTTGCTAGGTTCTGCAGTTAAAGTCACAGCTACCTTGGACTCAAGATTTAATTCTTTTTGGAGCACAGATTCCCCAGCCTCCTTTGCATTGTTATTTCCACATCTCCCATCAAATGCAAAGTCACAGATAAATCCTGAAAGGAAAATATTCTCATGAGAAGGAAGGGTATTTGCAATAAAATAACATTAAGTGTCAGAAGAGACAAGCAGACTGGAATTTCAATTACAGGCACTACCTGCCTCTTTAGATTAGTTATTAATTATCTATCTTGGACAGTAACAAAACTCCCATGGGGAGCTGTGAAATGCTTGGAAGATTACACCTGGCTGCCATCCCACCCTTCCTGTGCAGCCCCCAATGAGTGCAGCTACTTCATTACAGCAGCCAGACTGGGGGAAGCTTTGGTGGCAAATGGTGAACAGGTCTGAAAAAGCTGAATTTCAGCCCTACTTTACTCACAAAGACACAAAGCTTCAGCAACTGAGTAGCCTTCTATTCCAACACGGAAGCAGACACATTCCTTGCTAAACTTAAGGCTAACACAGCAGCTAGTGATGTTAGCAGTGCTCCACATCTCTCCTTTTAAATGCTATCTTTCAATTTTGCTTTCTTTTTCAAGTATGGTAGGCAACACGTTGACCTACCCGGAATCCTAAAGAGATGTTCTCCCTTTTCTTGTTCAATTTCCTCTGCAAAGAAAAGAGAAAAAAATTGCAAGCCAAAGATCTATGAGATCAAATCTCAAGAGAACCACTCCAATGTGATGAGAGCTTATGCCAGGGTTACTGCAGCCAGTTTCTTTTTCTTCAAAATCTCTGGACAGATCAAGAAGTGCAAGTCAGAGCTGCTACAAGAAGGTGGCTCGAAAAAAATGATTCAACTAGTAAAGAACATTTTCCTCCCAGCCACAAAACCTCTATTTGTATGTAGACAAAAGAGGGCAACAAGTAAGTCACAGCTGTGCTTCTGCCTGGCACAACCTCTTGGATTACATACAAGTCGAGGGTGAAAGATTTGCTGGGTTTTTTTCCTGAAGAGTCAGAAAAGATATTTGAAGTATTTGTAGCTTGGGACGGGTGGGGAATAAAGAGAAGAGGAAAAAAACCACTAAACCAACCATCATTTTTATAAAACAAGAATATCATAGGACACTGAGGGGTGGTAGGGAAATAAGTTCATCAGGCAAACACTCTGACCTGCACTTCCATTCTGCTGTCAGTAATACACAGCAAAACAGCAGGTGTTAAAGGCACAATGGTCACTGTCAGGAAGAAGGAGCATCCCGAGGTGCAGAAACCTGATATGTTAATTAAGCTGTCAAAAATGGGCTAAGTAATGCTAAAATAAATCCTGTGTGGAGCTGACAGTGCACATTGAAGTGACAGTAACCAAGAAAAACAACACTGTGTTTACAACAGAGTCTGTGGGCAAAAGGCTGCTCAAGAATGAACTGTTTTGTGAAGAGATATAGCTGGGTGGACAGACAACATCCCTGTGCCTGCCTGAACACAGGAGAGAGATGGGCACAGGGAGCTGGGAACAGACCCACAGTCACTTCAGTTTTCCACTCTCCTCCTCCTCCATGGCAGTTTGCTGGGCTCTGGGTTTGGCACAGACCACCAGCCACTGTGGAAAGTACTGGATTTCAAAGACTCCAAAAGAATGTCATGGATGGTGCTGGGCTCCCTTCTCTGGGAAAAACAAGAGCCCTCCTGTGTTTGCCAGAGCAGAGCCCGAGGCAGCTGTGAGCTCCAGGCACACAGAATAACCAGTGACACCCCTGCTTCAAGGCTCCTGTTTCTGGGGCTGGAGGGGCAGCTGCTGTTGCTGCAGCTTTACTGTGGCACTTAAAGTGAGAGGAGAAGCACCTTGGCCATTTTCCCATCACAGCTCCACAGGACATTAAATCAGAGCATCACATCAGGCCACACTCTGGGGACAATAAAGAAGCCATTATGCTGCATAACACTCATTAATTAAAGGCACATGATCCCCACTAGAACAGGGAGGAAAGGTGCAGTGCCAGGCTGCAGGAGCCCAGCCAATTCACTAGGAAGCCCACAAAGAATGGCACAAAGCATAAGCCAGTGCTGTAGGGCTCTGGGGCTGCTCCCAGAAACAGGTTTTGCCTTGTCTCTCCTGGCTGTCAGATAACTGCTGGAGACCCACAGCTGCAGAGTGCAGAGGGGGAGAAGAGGATGTTCTGCACTGATGCAGTTGTAGCCTAGAGCAGGATGCTCCATGGTTGGTCTCAGCCACCCTCCAGGAGCACCCCCACCTTTCATCTGCCCAGAGCCAGGTTTGTGGGAGCTGAACCAGGCAGGCCTGCAGATCAGTTCTGTTTTCTGTCCAGTTCTGGGGTAAGGAATCACAGAGCTCTGGGTGAGTAGCACCTTTCAGAAACAGCAGCACGGGCACATTGCTAGCTCTACTTCACTCTGCCATCAGATCACACAGCACCAGGATTGTTGGAGGTGTGCACATGGCAGGAAGAGATGATGATGATGGTGTTTGTTTGATGTGTCACTGGAGGTGGGAAGACACTTTTCCACTATCAGTCAAGGAAGGAGATGAAGCAGAGAGGGTAAGTACAGACACTCTCAGCACTGCTGTCCCTAACCCTGGCTGTGTTCACCCCTGGCTGACAGGAGATCACCCCTCTGTGGCACAGGCTGTGACACAGCCAGGCTGCACTAGCAGCTTACAGACTGCTTCAGACAGGCATTACCTCAGGGTTCTGCTCCTCTGCAGCAGAGCCTGGCTCACCCAAAACCAGGTTATCTATCAGGTTAGAAAACTGGGGAGAACAACAACTTTCTACTCAGAGTTTTGGCCAAGTTCGCCCCACACTCCACACCTTGCCAACAGACAGCTACCAAGGCACAGCTTGACTGTCTGACATTGGTACCTCAGGCATGCGGGAATGTAAGGTCAAGTGTGGGGCTTCTGCAGAAGATAAAATAAGAAAGTGGTGATACAGAGCAAAACCATTTGTGTTTGGATAGCTGAGGACTGGAAACAATTTTCCACAGGAATCAGGGACATGGTTTAGTGGGTTTTGATAGGGCTAGTAATAGGGTTGGCCTTGAGGATCTTGAAGGTCTCTTCCATCTGAAACAATTCTATGATAAGTGAACTGGGCAAGGGCACGTTTCTCTGTGAGCTGAAGTTTATGGAGCTCTCCAGCACAGGCTCCCACAGCTGAGCTTCCTTAAAGTGACATAGTTGGAAATAAAAATACATTAATGCCCTGGTAGCAGACAAACGTCAGCTGGTGATATTTTTGAGCAGCCTCTTCAGAGTAGGAGAGGAAGGGAAGGGCCAAAAGTAACCCCACAAATTCCTGTTTGGCTGGAAGGGCATGAAAACATCCCCTTGTCAGAAGGAGGACAATCAAGATCAAGTCCCAAGATTTTCAAACCCCACCTGTCCCCTAGGGCCCAAGGGCAGTTTCACCAGCAACATAAGCATTGTTTAGCTGGTTGTATTATGGTGAGCAAATGCCTGCAGTCTTATTTGCCTCCCCTCCATGATGTGCCCACAAACTGGCTGGATTCTCTCCCTGAACTTCAAAGATGAGAGGAGACTCTTACCAGGGCCCTCAAGCTCAGCTGCATCATGGGTTGAAACTTTCCCATGGTGGCTTTGCAGCCACATTCACTGCACTGTGTCTGTCCTAACACCATCTACCCAGAGTTACAATCCAGCCCAAAGGGAGCTGGATTCTGATTGTAGTGTTGTTACATGACTGCTGCTCTCCCAGGAATAACAAGCAGTGCTGAGAGGATGGCATTTCCCAGAACACAGGCTTCCTCCTTTCTCCTTTGCTCCTCTTTTTCCTTGTGCTCCCAGATTAGCAGTTTACCAATTGACAGCACAGGGAAAAGCTCAGCACTGCTCACAGAGAACCTATTCACCTTGGTCACACAAACCTCAAAACTAATGCTGGGACATGATCACCTGGCTGCCAAGATGAAGAAAATTCTCATCAGTAACAGTGGTTGCAGCAGGAGGAGGAAGACAAAGGCAGTCCTGCTCTCCTTGTAGGGGCAGCAGCCTGGCTCAGCAGCTGCTCCCATGGTAGTTACACTTCTGCATTTCTTTTCTGTTTCATTATCTCCACAAGTTTTGCTGCTGAGTGCCAATAAAGCACTTGATGCTGTGCTGATGCACAAGGTCTTGATGCTGGGGATTGGGCAAGGCCAAGAATGACATTGACACTCTGCACAGACAGAAAGAAGTCAAGTAAAACATTCCTCCGTACCTTATACAACTCACTAAGATCAACCAGAGGAATATTTCTGATGGAAAGGACCAACCGCTATGAGGTTGGTTATACCTACACAGCCACACCAGCAGTAATTTACCACTAAAATGTTCTTTTGTTTCCCCCCAAAGGCAAGCAGAGAAGCTCAGTCTTACAGGGCAGCTCCAGGCCGGGATGCACCGTTGCGTTTTTGACCATGGGAGGGGAGTGTCGCCCGTCATCCATGTCCTGCTCCGTGCACTGAGCCTCTCCGTGGATCACCGCCAGCCCCAGCCGGAGCCGCTCGGCGTAGGACTGAGCCCTGCAGGACAAGCACAGCACCTCAGGGGACACTTCAATGGAAGCAACTTTTCATTCCTCCTTAATATCCCAAAGCCCACTCTGCCCCTTGGCTCCACCACAGGGGTCTCCTGGCATTTCTGAGATGCTCAGGTACCGATGAAACTCTGATTCCGGCCCCAGCTGAAGCACTCAGATCTGCAGCAGCCACTCCAGTGGTGGCTCCCACATGGCTGGGACTTCAGAAAGTCCAAAATTCAGCTGCCCACCTTCACCACTACAGATGCCCAGCCCACTTCCAGCCACAAAGGGCTTACTGACCAGATTGTTGATGTATCTGCAACCCTCCCATAGTTTTCCAGGTGTATTTTCCATTAGCCCAGATCTTTTCCAGGTTACTTTGAACCAGCTAGTAAAGCATCCATTTACCTTTTAGCTGCATCAGGAGACTTGGCTACAATAACTGCATTTCTGTAATCTGGAATCTGGATGTGATAAAGAGTTATTTAAGTAAAGACCTTGTTAGTGAGTAGCTGATACGACACACATGGCTGAATAACTCCACCCACTCTCCTTCCCCAGACCCAACTCTTGATTCTGTGGCAAGAAACTAGAGGCAACTGCTCTTGTTTTCAACACCAGTATGTGTATATTCTGCCCCAAATGCAGCACAAGTAAGTTTGCTACAGGCAATACCACTGATCCTGCTCTCTCCTGACTGCAGCTGTGTACCTCCTTCCCTGCTGGTGCCAACTTACAGCCTGGTCTGCACAGGAGAGGATGGGAAGGTGTGGTGATGGGCCCTGGGGCCAGATCAATCAAACCCTGGCTCTCACCAGCATGGAGCCCCAGTGGCCGTGCAGAGCAGGCATTGGCCTTGTGTTCAAAGCAGGAGAGGGTGAGAATGATGATGGTGTTTAACCTACAGCACATGGACTGGCTACAGCTACTTCTGTCTGCAGGGGAAGGTGTGAGCCTGGGTCCACTGTCCCCATGTGGGGAAACATCGCTCTCACCAGCTGGGCATAAATCTTCATCTTTGGCTCATGGAGAAGAAAACCTGTGTGCCCTGCCCCCAGCCCTGCTGTGCTCAGCATTCCTACACTTGGCCCAAGCCAAAGCCTATCAATATTTCAGAGCAGTCAGACATCCAGTGCAGAACAGAGGGTGAGGTGAGACATTGGACAGGATTTAAAAAGTGATTAGAGGCAGAAGCATAAATAGCATCTCTCAAATGGCACTAACTGTACAGAGAGGAATTTCATCATCTACTGATGGTCAAGGTACAATCACACAATGTAACATTTTCTCACTTCCCTAGGAAACATGGAATAGGTACCCACTAAAATAACTCATTAACAGAATGATGACCCAGCCTGAGAACACAACCCCTGCACAAGGAAAGGCCCAGTGCTGCTATCACAGCAAGACAAGACAAGTTGATAGATAGAGAACTAGAGTAACCTCACTTCTTCCTGTATATACTGAAGCAAAAAAGGGGATGCTCTCAGGTTGTCTACTGGGAAGCTGAAGAAGCCTTGGATCTCCTTTTGATGAAGGTCCATAGTGATAATGTGTGTTAAACCTAAGGAAAAATAAATTAATTTTAGGAACAATATAATAAAATAGTTCATTGAGTCAACTCCCACGAGGCTGGAGTTCCTCAAATATCTCCATTTTCCCAGACTGTTTTAGCTATTTCTCAGACTATTATGTCATGTGATAAAGTAAAATATTCCAAAGACACCCTGGGAAACAGAAACGAGAGTCACAGCACCAGCCTGACAGGCCATTGCAATGTGACTCTTCTGAGCCACCTCCCCGGGTGCAAGTCACAAAGAAATGAAATTAAACTGAAGAAAATGAATTCCCCCCCAGCAGCTCATGGGCTGGGCAGCAGGTTACCATGCCAATTGACAGAAGAACTAGAGGACAGATGTGCTCTGGGATGCCCATCAGCACCTGAGTCTGCTGTGCTGCTGCTCCCTGTGCCACTCACCCGCCTTGGCAAGCATGGAAGCCAGCAGTTTGCAGACTATAGAGCCCCTCTTCCTCATTTTGCTCTGTTTGCTGTAGGGAAAATAAGGGATGACCCCGATGATGTTCCTGGCACAGGAGGTCTTCAGTGCATACGCCATGATCAGCAGCTCCATGACAGCAGTGTTCACATCCCTAAGGAGATTGGAAAAGCAGTTCCAACATGAACAGGTGCTAATGACAGTAGGTGTATTATTATTCCAGACAGTCTACCTCTTACACTGGCATGCACAAGGCCCAGGTTGTAACCGTGGGCTCCTTCCATCATGCCACAGCACCGTACCATCAGCTGGTTTGTGGATGGGACACAACTCCAGCACTCGAGAGCTGTGGACCAGAACTGGATTTTGCATTGGAATGTGAGGTGTGTGAGGATTTCCCTCCATCATCACAACAATTTAAAAAATGGCACTTTTTCATTTATGTTGTCACTTCAGACAGTGTGCTTTGAAACAACAGAGTCTTTTAAAGAAGCAGCACACATGCAGCCAACACAACTTCATCAATGCTGGATGTACTGGGGTATTTTTAACAATGTAAGACAGGTTACTTTTCCTGCTTTAAGAAATACTGCATTTGGGAGCAGTGCATCCAGATACATCCCTTTGGTGTAGGTCAGTGGCTCCATGTTATCCCATTGGTGGAGATCAGCACCTGCACACTATCTAACTTATCTGGAGATGGAAGAAACAACAGCACAGTGAATGCTGCTTCTTGGAAAAAAAAAACCAAGCTACATAGGCAAAACATCTGTAAAACACAACATGGAATACATGGAAAAGCCCTTTTTCAGTCATGTTCACTGCCATGACTGGAAAAAAACCCAAACAAGCCAACCAAGAAAAAAAAGCCTTTTGGTTTCTTAAAACCAACTCCAAGTGACAGTCTGCATCACCACAAACTGACTTGAGACCATTTGGGAACTGAAGAACAGGCACTGCAGAGAAGATGGAGGGACAAGTAGTTTTCCAACAGTGCAGACAACCTTCCTTGCTTAGGGGTCTCCAGGATGGTGAGACTCAAATGACACACCACTTGCTCACACTGGTCCCCAGGAGGTCAACACTGGTGGTGGCTCAGCTGTGGAGCCCATAGTGACAGAGAAGGGGCTGACCAGGCCATCTTTCCACACAGCAGCAGAGGAATAAGCAGCACAGAGCAGCTTAAAGCTCTGCAGAGCTTTTTGGCCGTCACGCAGACACTGCTTGAGGACCAGATTCCCTCCTGACCACCCTGGAGGGCCTCCCCAAGAGCTCAGAGATACTGTTTTCCACATCTGTCTGTGTGACCCATGACAAACCTCTAACCATTTCCATTTCTCCATGACTCCCCTTTCCTTCAGGAATTCACCTCTGCTTGTGCCTGTCTGAGGGCTCTGGGTCTCGGCTCTGCCGCCAGCCCCCGTGCTCAGTTCCACGTGCACACAGCAGAGCTTTGTCAGCATCCAGCCCAGCCTTACATAAAACACAGCCCCCTGCCACGGGGACAAGGAGCAAACAAAGAGCTGTTTCTTCCCGTTGGGGTTTCAGCTCTGCCAGCGGGGCCACGAGAGGAGAAAAAGATGCTCCTCTCAGTGTTGTATGAAAACAAAGTGGGCAAGTTCAAGCCCGTTTGAAGCTCATCCCAGAAATTCTGTATCTTCCATAATTATTTTTCAAACTTATCTTTGAATAATAAAAATAACCCAATACAGACGTATTTATTCACATATAGAAAGCAGATAAGAGAACAAAACTGCTCCTTGGAGAAAGGGTTTACACCAATTTCAAAAGGCACCAGCAGTGCCAGTGCTGCTGTGGGACACTGGTAGCTCTGTCAATGGAGCAATTACTCAGAGGAGCACAACTCTTCGAGCAGGGATGCCAGGAAGCTCTTGCAGACCAGCTGGCACAGGTAGATTCAACTGCCCCTCTGGCAGGGCCCAGGGTGGGTTGGGGGGGGCTCATCAAGGAGCATCCTCCTTCATCTGAGCCAGTATCACAATGATCTGTTCCCCTGCAATGGGCACTGTTGTGCCAATTGTCCCCATTGTCTCCAGACAAAGGCCCTGTTCAGGGTGGGGACTATTCTGGGGAAAAAACATCTTTGGTGGAACCCCAGCATCTCCAAAAGAGGTACCCAAGAAAGCACCCCAGTTTCCTCACTACCCTCCCTGCCTCCCAGCCAGGCTCAGAGTTCCTGCTGGAAAGCCCTGGCCAAGACCACACAGGGTGACTGTCAGCTCATTACCAGAGCATTTAGAGACAGCTCAGCTATTCCCCACACCCTACTTACCACCCAACCCTCTCCAGCAGCCTGGAGCCTCCCTCACTGCTCTCCATCCCTGCCCAAGCCATCCCTGGAGGTTCCTCCTGCTCTCAGAGCTGAGCAAATGGCTCATGTGAAGCTGCCAATCAATTTTGCACCAGCACTCAGCACTGAAATCTCCTTTTGCTTTTAGTGTTTCACTAAACCACCATCTCTGATTTTTCTGCAGACTAAACATGAGCTATTTGGTCTGTCCTCGTACAACTGCTCATCCACACACCAACAGTCCTAGATGATGCCTGTCCTTGTAACTTTTTTAGCTCTGCTATATGCTTTTTGCTGAGGGAGCTTTATCAACTCTTCAGGTCCTTCTGTTCCCTCTGTGCATTTAAGATGCAGACTGAATTCACACTGCAGCATAACAAGCCTGTTTCCCTCCCTACTCTTTTTCTATTAAGTCCTCATATTTTCTTTACTTTTCAGACGACTACTGAGTGTGGAAATCCTGTTCATAGTTGGTGGTTCTGCTGTTCTGAAGAGCTCCCTGAAACACACTGCAAAACTGAGGTACCCTTGAACCTATCCTCTCAAGCAATGCAGCAAGGCACAGCAGCAGCTGAAGAATAAAAGGTGACTGCTGCACAATGGTGGCCCCTCACCTGAAGGGCCCTGAACACTTTGGCTAAGAAGGATCCATTTCTTGGCCCACAGCACTGAATTCAGCTTATGGAAAAACAAGGGGATCAACAAGTTAAAAGCCAGGAAGGTTTTCCTCTTCACAAATCTATTGCTGTCCCAGTGCTCGAGTTATCTCTCTAAACACCTTATCTGTTGTGTTTACACAGTTCTCAGTTTCAAGGTATTTCAAAGAACTCAGAAGGGAGAGTGACACTATTCACCCAAAACATAATCCCTCATCAGTGGATTTTTTATCTTGTGAAGATTTAGTTGCTCCCTGAGGGACGAAACACTTGGAGCACCTCTCTGGAGAGATATGAGCTCCAGGAAAATGTCTCAGCCTGCAAGAGGAACTCCAGAGGTGAGCAAGATGATCTTGCAGTCCTAATGATTTTTTTAACAACAGGCCAAGCACTACAAAGAGGAAATGTGCTGGAATTCTCACTGGGCTCTGTTGCTTTGGCAAGCAAGAACAAAAAATAAAGTCTTTCTTTCAAGGGTATTGTGCTACCTGCTTGAGCTCTGGTACTTATTACTTCTTGTGGTCTTCAAAACCTGAGCAGAACTTGGTAACCTGGAGAAAGCCATCAGAGAGAAGTAGCTTTGTTCTGCTAACTGTGCAAAAGGCAGCCTAAGGAGACCTCATCTCTGTGATTAGAGGAGGTGCCATTTTCAGTTTGCAAGTATTATTTGCATTTAGCCTCCCTTCCCACCACACAAGTGCTATCTTGCTACACCCTTCCTCAGCTACCCAACAGCAGTGTTCCTGGGGTTAGCAGCTGCTTTACTAAGCTGCTGGTTACTTGCAGCACTTTTTCATCTTCCTCCAAGGCTAGACCAGCTGAAAATAAAAACCAAATAGGCCCCCTTCAGAACAGGTCCATCATCATTAAAGCTGTAGGAGTCCAGGAGGGTGGCTACAGGCTTTCACCTGAGCTCAGGCTCACACCACTACAGTGAAAGGGGAAGAGTGACCAGCCTGCAATGCAAGCAATAGCTGCTGCCTGTTGCTGGCTTTTGCTGCTTGGAAATTGGAGGAAATTCCACACCCTGAAATGGAAATGCCAGTCTGAAATCACCAC
>VYZU01039318.1:0-19700 GCA_013401355.1 Ceyx cyanopectus
GGAGCCACACTGTCACCACCCAACAGCTCAGGCCCCTGATGCCCAGGAAGGGTCAGTTGAGCTTCATCCAATTTCAGAACCAAGATGAAGGTATTTACCACCCAACAGCTGAGAGAAAAAGACATCTACCCATTGCAATTAGGCTGGAAGAGAGGTCCCCCCACTGCACTCACTGCTGTGAGGGTATTCAAAGCAAGATTTTACAGTAGAATTAACAGAATGAATACCTGCCTCCATTTAAGTGGAATTCTTGCTTTCCCTGTCCTCCCCCAAATATTTATGTTCCTGTCCACACACTCCCTCTCTTGCACCTACTGTTGTGCTGGCCTCATCACCTGATAAACCAATTTCATTCATTAAAACTGGCAGAAAACAAGAGCATCAAAATCCACCACAATGCTTTGCTGGGTTAATGAGCTCAACCAATTTATTTTCCAGCCCGATGAGTTCAAGGGCTGAGCCAGAAACCTGCCCACTCCTAACAAATGAGATATTAATCTGGCTCAGCCACTTTAAAACATCATTTCATAATAAGACTCTTCCCAAGACAAGATTCACCCTATAACCACTGGGAGAATCTAGCAAAGCATCAAGGTTGAGAGCAAAGGAATTGCTGACAGCATTTATCCTAAACATTCAAGATGTGTGATGGGGTTTGGCAGCTGCCCCTGGATTCAATGCTTGGCTCTGGAGGGCTGCAAGAAGAAATCCCAGCAGCTCTGTCTTCTACCAAGCCCAAGAGCCCCTGATGTCCAGCTGAAGAGCTCTTGCAGTGACAGCACACAGCTTAGTAAGGACATTAGGGTTTTTAACTCCATCCCTGTTTCTCCAGGACAGCAGCCAGAAGCTGGAGCATTGCCATGCTAAGTGGGACTGCCAGTGGCACAGACCTTCAGTGTCCCCCTCAAATGCAAGGGAGAAGAATTAACTGCTTTGGTGCTTAGGAGCACACGTCATAAAGTGGGAGAACAAGTGTACTGGGCACATCAGAGGTAGTGTAAACACAAGAGGAGCCAACAACAGCCACATTTCCCACACCCTTTGTGTTCCCTCAGCATTTGGTTCCCATGCACTGTGTATTTACCTGCTAGACTGGCCCTCCCCAGCTCCTGCAGCCCTCTCAGACATCAGAAAGGGAGCCAAGCTCAAGCTCTGCTCTTGCTCATTCTCAAGGCTCTCCACACTCACCTTTGTTTGGGGTAAAAGTCTTGTTTTTTCTTTAGCAACACCCTGATTTTTTGCTATTTCCTGATTTAAGACTATTTTTGCTGCTGTTAAGGCACATATGAGAGCCTCCAATAGATGCTAGGAGTGAGAAAGCACCCCAAGAAAGAGCTATACCAAGGGGCCATGCAGCCATTCTCATCCTTGCTTGTATTATTTGCCTGGAGACAGGGAAGCACTAATAGTCCCAGGGCAGTGCTGACTGAAAAATACAGGGTAGCAGCATAAAACAAAACAAAATACAAAATAAATAACACAACACACCCACCACCCACAGTGTTTCTTCATTCTACAGCAACACAGCCTCTACTGAGCCAATGCCCTCATCACACTAAGGGAGGAGGCAGGAGTATGCAAAACATGGAAATGAGGATATAGTCAAATTAAGACCATTCATTTACCATTTCTTTACAGGAAACATTAGATCCAGAGGCATCAATTAGCACCAACATTGTCCCAGAATGATGGACTGGGGAGGATACTGTTTGTACATCACAGCAGCAGGACACCACTGGTCAGTTGCTGCCCTACAGAAGGATTCTGCAATGCTCCATGTCTTTGTAGTCCCTGGAAAGAGTCTGTTAGCTTACAGGTAAGAAAGAAAGGACTAATAAAAGAAAGGTCAGTGCCACCCATAAACCACATCCAAGTGTGTCAGAATGACCCAGAAGCCCTGCAACCCTGGCACAGGCTCAGACATACTGCCTGGGCTGCCTTCCACAAAAAAAACTCCTTGTGCTTTCTGCACCCATCTCCTCTCCCTGTTTCTGGGCTGCTGATGGACTCATTCTGGAATACCTGCTCACTACCCAGGGTCAAGATAAGAAACAAGGAGTATTTTCAAGTGCCACATATGGTAGTTGGGATAACAAATAAATAAATCACTTGTACCATCCAGCCCCAGAACTCTCCACAAACTCCCTCCCTCCAAAAAAAGTAACTTTCAACCATGTCTGGCTGCACTTCGGCATCAAGCAGTGCTCTCCACTGAGACCTGGAATAGCCTGGGTCAAGATCATCTCTGCCACATTCATTCTTGGTGCTGGGACATCACAGGGAGCTGGTGGGAAGAGTCATCAAAAGATGACAGATGTGCCTCACTGGTTCAGGACACTGCCAGGAACAAGAACATTCAGGGGCCAGTTAAATGGACTGAAGACAATCACAGGTTGTGCTGCTCCACAGAGCAAGTCAAGGAAAGCAAAAGCTTAGAAGGAAACTTAAAAGACAATTAGGAAGGTTAAGCCTTCCCAGCACCAACACAGCACAGGCAGCCTCTGAAACAGGATTAAACCTGCCAGAGCTCAACTTTGTTCACACGTAGCCTATTCCCAGCCTCTCATCTCCAGGAAACAAAGCTGCAGCTGCCCAGAAAAGGCAACTGCACCAAACACAGATGCTCACAGAGATCAATTCTGGAGAGCAGCAGCCCATTTGTTTATGCAGTATGGTTATTTTGCCCTGCTTCTGGTCAAAGCACAGGTCTATGCTTCCAGCCTGCCTGCTCAGCCCAGGGCAACCACATCTGGCTTCACTTCCATCTCCTCACCATTCCCAAACATCAGAGTGCACAGTTCAGATGACTTCTTTAAAGGCTGATAAAAGATAGAATGAATTCTGTCAAGGATGAGTCCCAACAACATCATATGCAAGATTTGAGCACATACAAGAATAGGCAACAAAGCCAAGAGGTAATAAGATGATATAAATGTAGCAAAAATCTTGACATGGAAAATGGGATGTGCAGTTTAAGTTTAGCTGTTTGTATTCTAAGAGTCTGCTGGAGGAAGATAATTAGTGCAGTATTGACATTAAAGTGATCAATGGAGGGGAGGGTCTCCACTGAAAAAATACATCTGAAAAAATAAGGGTCTGAAGAAAAAATAAGAACCAGCAACAGAAATATGCATATCCTAAAAATTCCATAAGAACAAATATTGACAGAAGAGGCCACCAATCCCAGAAGCTCAACTCAAGTGTTAAAAGGTAGAGAGAGATACTGCAAAGGCAGAAAAAAAATACAACAGGGAGAAAATTCCACAATGCCCTTGCAGGCTAAGTAAGCATCACGACAGAGATGATGCAGACACTGCACTTTTGGGTTCCATAAATACTCTTTTCTAAGGAAAACCTATAAGAGGAAGCACAATTTGTGACTTAGACCTCGAGCAGCACAGTGTGACCATGATCAATATTACAGAACAGTGCTGGAACTGCACTCACATTCAGCTTCCCTGCAGCAGCAGCAAAAAAAAAGCAGCCAGAATGACACTGTTTAACTCACAAGAGGGAGCTGCCTAAAAGGAAAGAAGCTTGTTAAAAGGAAATTAAAAGAAAGGGCAAAGCCATTAAACACTTGCAAGTGGCATTAAGACTGTGAAGACACTTCATCAAGGACTCCACTTAGAGAATATTAGCAAAAGACTTTAGAAGGGGATAAAGGAACCACAATTAAGAAAAGCAAACCCCCACCACCCAGCCCAAAAACTGGATATTGTTCCTTCAAGACAAGAAAAAAAACCCAAGCTGGATCAAACTAAAACAAAACCATAAGCAGGCTGCAGAACATCTTCACAAATCAAGTCCAAACTCTTCAAATGCAGCAAATTAGGAAGCCTGTAAGAAAGTCTGTAGGGGCAAAAAATGATCCCTGTGGAGGAAGAACATCAGAGAAAGAGGGAGAACTAAATGAAGACTTGCACTGGTGTTCACTCCAGTGAGGAATGAAGGAAGGGAGAAGTGGTGTGAATTTTTAAGAGGCATGAGACCCAGGATTTTGGGGTAGAAATGGGCAGAAATGGCAGCAATCAAAAGGCAGAAGTTGACCCATTGATAAACACCAATTAAAGAAGCTTTTGAGGCATTATCATTTCAACACAATCTCAGTGAATTCCCAGCCAAGTCTTTGAAGAGTTAGGAGGATACACTCCTTTTTTTTACTGTCTTTCCCTTAGCAGTTATCACTGAGTGGCTTGGTCTGACAAATTTGGCCTGACCTAGGTGAAATTCTCCTCTGTTCTGATGGTAGCAATGGATTTTGGGGAAAAAAAATCAAATCAAAAGCTTCACATGCTCTCAAAGCAACCTCACTGCATTTGCCAACACACCATTGGAGCTGCTCTACCTTTCTGCTCCCAGCAGAGTGACTTTTAAAAGGGCTCACACACATTTTGATCTGGAAATCAATCCTTCCCACACACCACCCACACTGCCACCATGCCAGATCAGCCTGGAAAATAGAACTAGGACAATCTAACTACACACTGCAAGCTTCTATGTGAAGGAATTTTGTGCAGCACCAGTCTTGAACCATTTCTTTACAAGGCACAGCACTACCTCTGATCCTCAACATCCACACCAACCAAGGAACATGGAGAGGAATCCTCTAGAAAACCAGGACAACCATGTCCTGGCCAAAAAAGACTGATTAATTTCAATAGTTTTAACAAGTCAGACCCTCTGTACACACTGATTTACCCATTTCTGTCAGATACAGCCTTCAGGGCTTCACATTTTCAACACTGTCTTCTCCAGACATCCAGAAATGGGTCTGGATTTGGGGGGGGGTTGTTTGTTATTTTGGCTTTTTTGTTGTTTGTTGTTTTTTTTTAATTATACTTGATTCTAACACAAGTGACTTCAGACACCAAGTTTCCCCCACATGAATGATGAGAACTGACCCAAAAAACATCATCACCAGAGAAACCAAGGTTCTGGGTGAAGTCAACAAAGCAAAGCTGCACAATGCTGCTCTTCTAGAAACTTCTATCTCAGGGAACCACAACAATAGGTCACCTAAAAAAAAAAAACCTTCCAGACAGAACACACAAGCCACATAAAACAACATCCGTGCTGCTCAGTAACAGATGAAACTAGACCAGGGTGCCACCAGCCCCCAGTGAATCAGTGCCAAGATGCAGCCAGACACTGGTAGTGGCAAAAAGTCCCACATCTGACAGGGGGGAGTAGTGGGAAGTGACACAGTTTGATGGATCTGAACAACATGCCTCTTGTTGCAGTAAAAAAAAACCCCTTATGAACAGGAATGCAGGGGGCTCTCCTCCTCCTCATGATGCTTTTACATGTATGAGAGAGGGGAACTATGAACCAAGCTCAATACATGCAAGATCCATGCCAGATGCCTCCCCAACAGTTCTGTCAACATCATTAAATGCATCAGACCTTGATCTCCATTCACCCAGGGAACCCTTTGGGAGGTACCTATTCCAAAGTCCCAGGTAACTTTCTAATCTTGGCTGGGTGTCAAAGTTCTGCCCTGTGGTCCTCCCTCCTTTTCTAATTACAGGTGCTTTGCAGACTATATGACATTCCACTGAGGCAGCTAAACTTTCTGATCCTACAGCTCGTGTTGCCACAACGTGCAGAGAGCAGCCAGCCACCCACTTCTCACACCCTGTGACATCCAGGTCTCTCTGGATGGCAGCACAGCCTGCTGCTGTGTCAGCCACTCCTCCCACTTTGGTGTCAGCAGCAAACTTGCTGAAGGTCCCTCCATCCCCTCATCCAGCTCATTGATGAATATATTGAATAATTCTGGACCCGGCACTGACCCTTGAGGGACTCCACTAGTCACAGGCCTCCAGCCAGACTCTGCTCCACTGACCACAACTCTCTGGGCTCTGTCCTTCAGCCAGTTCCCAATCCACCTCACTGCACAATCACTCAATCCACACTTCTTAAGCTTGGCTGTGAGGATCCCATGGGAGACAGTATCAAAAGCCTTGCTGAAGTCAAGGAATACCACATCCACTGCCCTCCCCTCATCCATCCAGCTACTTGTATCATCATAAAAGGCTACCAGACTAGTCAAGCTAGATATGGCATCAGTAACTGAGCAGGCCAAGGTTGGCCTTTCTGAAGTCCAGGGTAGCAATCCTGCTTGTGGTCCTGTGCCTGCTGCCTGCAATTCTAAACTCCACCATCTCGTGGTCACTACAGCCAAGGGTGCCTCCTACCTTCACACCCTCAACCAGTCCCTCTGTGTTGGTCAGTACAAGGTCCAGTCAGTTCCTACCCAGTATACTTTTGTAGGGATTGCTGGCCAGAACACACTTCTTCCACACCACTGAGAGCAAAACTAAAGAACTTGTTAAAATTCAGGTAGTCAGGAAGCCAACATACATAAATATTTACAAACCACAGCTTAGTTACCTTACTTGCAGTGTTTTGAGAAGAGAAAGGACCCAAGTTACAAAACAAAAAACCTGTAATCAAGGCTTGTGATGAGATAAGATAGGCTCAGGCTCTTTTCCACTCTCCCACTGATGTGAGAGATAATGTGTTTTTTTTCAAACTGCACTTGCACAACCAAAGCTCTTCTGGAAGCCAAGCTTCCTGATTCCACTTCTGCTTCTGTGGCATCATCTCATACAGCTTGGTATAATGCAATGCTCCTAGTCTAAGGACTACTTCTCCACACAAGTTATTCAGGGCCTCCCAGTCTTAAATGTACCTTCCCCCAGTTTCTTGGGAAAGAAATGCAAAACAGCAGTAGATAACAGAGTAAAGGAGAAGAGACAGCTATCTCAGCTGCTTCTGGAATCCTCAGTCAAAATCACTCTGGTCAAGGACCTACTAGAGTCAGCTAACACAGTCAGACCCAGAGCAAGTGCTGAGGGTACCACAGGGTAACCAGTCCAAGCAAAAACACTGCAGTCAAACATTTAACTCCAATGAAGCTTACACAAAATGTAACCCAAAATCCAGCTGCTTTTGTAAGGGAGAAGGGGAAGCTGCTTTTGCTGCATGGCTGGGAAGGGAGCATCAGAGGACATGGGTAGAAAAACTTAATTTCAGGCTCCAGTGTCCATTTATAGAAACCTTGGCATTCTTGGGAAAGCCATGTTGTTATTTGGTCAGCATGCCCTCCAACTCTGAGCCACAGCCAGGATCCCAGAGAGCTGGGAGAGCCAAGTGCCAGCTCCACCCTGATGATCCAAGTGCCCTGATCCACCCTGCTGTTCTTTATGGAGTGGGGGGAAGAAAGCAGGGCTGGAGAATGTCAACCATTAACTACTGCAACTACTATCTCCTCTTGGGTCCTTGCTAAACTCTAATAGCTAAAACCCTGGGAGATACAGAGCCAAGCTACAGGGTGATGTGAGGCAGCCCACCACCTCTACAAGGAATTAAACCTCATCTGAAAAGATATGGAGACTCCAGCAGGTAGAGCAGCAAGAGAGATCTAGAAGTTCACTGGAAGACAGGAATTCCACAGGACATGCCAACACTTCTTACAACTTCCAGATGCTGCCTTCCCTGAAGGGTGAAAGGTACAGAGCAGTTATCAGTGAGGCATGAAAGAGCAGCACATGCCCAGCACACTTCAGCTGATAAACCCTCAAAAGCCATGAGAATTTGTTACTTAAAACATCCCCACCACTGAGTTAGATGTCACAGCACAGCTTTGCTTCTTCCTCTGCAACAGACAGCAGTGTGTTGTCCCCACAAATATTTTTATTAGTCTTTGAAGCAATGAGATACTAGTAATATTTTACTAACATTTTAATGCCAAATAATTCCACATAGAAGTCAACCCCATTCTGTACCTCCCCACTTGAAAAGGACAATGAAAAAGAATGGAAATATCCCTGTTAAAATGAGGGGAAGGTAAAATGTCATGAAACCCAGCAGCTGGTGAAAACAAGTGAGGAGAATCTGATGCTCTACCAGGGTTTGTTTTTTTACAAGGTATTTAACACCCAGCTTTGCTTGATTTAATGATTGCACTATTCAGGTCTAACTTTGAACCATTGCTCAGCAAGCAGCAGCAGTGTCCTGAGCAGACATGACCTCAGCAGCCCTAGATGAACCAGCAGGCAGAAATCTCCTCAGGACAGGCAGCAGGAGCAGAAGGAGGGCAGGTGTATCCAAGTAGTGACACTGCCCTGCTCCTGCTCCTCCTCCTCCTCCTCCAAGCTGGCTGCAATTCCTGATGGAGAGGGAGGGATATCAGTGCTTGGTGGTCTGTAATAAGAATAACAATCATGGTAATTCACAACAGAGCTTTCCACCTTGAGAGTCTGTAGCTAAGGGATGTGGAAATGCAAGGAAAAATGAAGGAGTTGTAGATTAACAAGCATAAGGACTCATTTGCCACACGGGCACCCTGCAATTACAAACCCACTCTATTACACCCTTTGCTAACACTCCCTAAAATTCAGTGTTTTCACTGCAGAGTCAGGGAAAAAAAGGATGCCTGTTTCTCCCTCCTGCCCCCTCATCACCACTGAACAAAACAGCTACTTTTCACTCACTGATGATGCACCTCAGGGGAATGAACAGCTCCTCCCTGTGTAGCACAGCCTGCCTTTAGTCATTGCCATTTCTGACTTCTCCAAATCTCTAAAAGGAAGCTCTGGGCTTACAAAGCAAAGGCTATGAGAGTTTACTGAAGTTTACACTCTCGTTGTGATGTCAGTTCAGCCACCAAAGCAGCGTGGAGCACCAAAAGAGAAGCTACAAACCCCTTCCTTATAGGATGATAAGGATACCATAGGCACATATGGACAACAGCCTCATTGGTTGGGATTTCTTATGCACATTCAGTGTGGATATGTTGAGAAATGTCACCTGAATCGTTAAAGAAAAAACCAAACCTGACAGCAAAATGCTCTGTCAGTTACTTATTTACTCCTAAATCAGTGGAGTGCTCATGCCAAGTTAAATGCCTTCCACTCTAATGATTCATTTTAAAAACATAATAACCAGCCCAGTAGCCTGGGTGATAAGAGCAAAGAGGAAAGGTTAGATTCACAGTATCACACAGTATCACACAGTATTAGGGGTTGAAAGGGACCTTAGAGATCATAGAGATTCACTCTGAGAAAGATGTTCCTTCATTTAAGGCTCTTTTTGCCTTAGCAGTGTGTAAATAAATATAGAAACCTAGGAATGGGAGTATGGGCAGGAGGGAAGAGGCCTCAAATCCACAGCACAAGATGTTTTTGGTGAGGAAGAGCTATGCATTGGGACCTACCTGGACTGCAAACCATTCCAATCTGAATAGCAGATGCCTATAGGCTGAATCAAAGACAGTCCAGGGTGATGCACAGTGTCATATGTAGGGGAGTACATCTGATCTCAAAGAAAGGGGCACTGGTCCAGTCTAGCAGCTAGTCCCAGGTTCTGTTTCCTTCATCAGCATTGCAGAACCAGACTTGCTTTGCTTACACCACATTGCATCAGTGTTGGCCTATCTGCTTCGTGCAGCAGGGATGAGTGGGTGTTGTGGTGCAAGGGTCAAGCAGTTATTTCCCTGATCCTTTCCAAACTGAGGAAAAAGAAGTTATTTTCTCTGAGAAGCAGCTGGCTACAAGAAAAGATGGTCACAGCTTGAGCAAGTGCAGGTCACTGGCCTCCTTGATCTGCCTCAACACAAGAGCACTTAGGAAACTTACCTTGCCCTAGCCTGGGGTAAGGTTTGTTTGTTTTCAAACCAACAGCTTGGAGGAACTCGGACCCTACTTTGAAGAGGTATGAAAGTGCTAAAGTCCTTTTCCTCCAGGGCTCAGTGACAAGTACTCTTTTCAGCTAATCTCCTTTGTCCCATCTAGTTGTCAATAGGAGGAGGATACTGCAGTGTCAAATCCAGATGCAGTTGCAAATGGTTTACACAACACTGCTGAAGTGTTTCTCAGCACTGTGCATTCCTCTCCGGGCCATTCATGGTTCCACTGGACTGGAAATTCAACCCAGGAGTAGGAGGGCACTGGGGAAAATGCTTCTCAAAGCCAGAGCTGTACCCATCCCCATGCTGTCCCCAACTTCAATCTCACCTCACTTCTGCCACCACCAGCAGCCCCCAGCAGGTACCTGCTGCATCTCCCAAGGGGCAATTTCATGCCAAGAAGAGCCTCTTATCTCTGCAACTACCCTCCAGGCCTCGTGTACACCTTCCCCCTCCCTGGCTTGCCCCTTTTAGCGCTCCCAGTCTCCGAGCCAGGCAGGGTGGCACCCCAATCCACATGCCCATCCAGCCAGGGAGCTGCCAGCTGGTTACCTGGTTCCCAAAGACAGCGATGGAGCAGGCAGTGGAGACCTCGTGGGAGCCGAACCAGACAGAGGCGATATGCGAGGGCATGCCTAGGATAAAAACCTGGGCTAAGGAGCAGATAACCTGCCCCAGGACGGTGACCGGGAAGAGATGAGGTCTCAGGCTGCCCAGCTTCACCCAGGCGCCCAGAGCGTTGAGGACCGAGCCAGCCAAGGCGATGAGTCTCAGCCCCTTCTTGTCCAGCAGCCAGGCGACGGGGAACAGCAGCGGGATGTAGGTGAGCATGTAGCTCATGGAGAGCCAGTCGACGGCGAAGGCGCTCACGTCATAGAAATACACGAAGACATTGTTGATGCTGCCGTACTGGATCCACTGGAAAGCGTTGCACAGGGAGTAGCCGCTGAAAAGCAGCAGCACCGCCCAGCGACGCCGGGACAGCCGCACCTCGGAGGTGCCAGCAGCGCTCTCCCCATCCACCGCCGGCCCCGTCGGCTCCTGCCGCACCATGCCGGCACCTCAGCCCGCCCGCACCGCCTCCCACCTGCCCGGGAAACCCGGCTCGGCCACCCCCGGCGAGCTCGTAAGGGGATAAGTCACCGCCCCCCGCCCCGGGCCCTCCCCGGGTTCCGCCCCGCTCCGCCCCGTCGAGGCCGCCCCGGGAGCCGTCGGGTTCGCTGCCGGCCCCGCCCGGTCACCGCTGGAGCGCTGGCCGTGACGTGGGGGCTGCCGAAGCAAAGAACTCAACAGCCTTTCCCCGAGCCTTTGCCAAAGGCACGGTGCTGGGGGGAGACTGAAGTGATGAGCAGGACCAGGACCGGCCCAAAGCGGTGCCCGTGGGCAGTGCCTGACCCAGCCACAGATGCCAGGCTGGATGCCTGGAGGATGAAGCACTTTAATTTGGGTCGGTTGACAGTGGTTGTTGGGTTTTTTTTCGTGACGTGGCACGCTAAGAAGTGAAAACATCCAGTGAAGTCCAAGAAGACCAATGGCATCCTGGGATGCATTAGGAGGAGTGTGGCCAGCAGGGCAAGGGAGGTTCTCCTCTCCCTCTACTCTGCACTGGTGAGACCCCAACTGGAATACTGTGTCCAGTTCTGGGCACCCCAGTTCAGAAAAGACAGAAAAAAACCACAAAGTTTCTCTGTATTTACTTGATGGAGCACTGTCAGAGGTTACTGACATATCATCTAAGTTATTCATCTAACTACTGCAAGGAACATTCAGCTTTGGTGCCTTTATGCTCTTATTTAATATGCAAGAAAACCAAAAAAAAACGAAAAAAACCCACAACCACACAAAATCAAAACGGCTTTACACAAATAAGTGAGAATAAAAGAGAACCAAGGTGCTTCTCGCTGTTTATCTTCACAGAGCTTGGGTTTCCTATTGTAGTGAGACAACAGAAAGAACAGAGGAATTTATTCTAATCAATTTTTAATCTAAATGTATCAGGAATGTGATGAGTGGTAATGGTGCAGAGGTGAAAAGGAGCAGGAAAGGGATGTCATGGTCCAACAGCTGCTTAGTCTGAGAACTCTGAGGATGTAACAGTAAAATAGTACAGAAAATTAATGTTTTGGTTCATCAGATATGAAAAGGTCTTTACAACATTTTCAATAATATAAAGAAATTAAAGTTACCCAGGGGTAATCACTATCATTAATTAAAGAACAATAAAAAGGACAAAGATCTAGAAAATAAATAAACAGGCATTTTTAGCATGGCAAAGTGCTCAGAGTGATGTAATTTATTATTAATCCCCAAAAGCTGAATGAGGAGTAAAATTCACAGATGGGAAGACATGATTTCAATCACTCAAGACTACTTAAATATGTGACCTACATGTATTTTGGTCTGTGTGACTTTAGGACTGAAGCACTCACTGTGTGTAACTGCAAATGTTATCACAGTCCACAGCATCTTTAATTTGTAAATGTGGATATATGTAGGATTCTGGTTTCTTTTATTTCTGGCTCTGAGAACCTTTCAATCACCTCTTTATATAGTTTGCCAATTTCTGGACCAAAATAAAACCCCTGTGCTTTGCATTTCTTCCTCACTCCATTGCCACATCTGTTTCTACTCAGATGAGCCTCTTTCCCTTCTTGAAGCAACACAGCAGATGCTTTTGGATTTCCCTCATCAGAGCATCTTTATAGAAAAAATTCCTAGCCATGAATAACTATTTATATTTCAGGACAACCCGTTGAAGTGGATTTTAGAGCTAGAGGGGAATATCCTTTACACAGAGATCAACACAAGTGCAAGTGCTCTTTCTCCAGAGCTGCTCTCCAACAGATCACCCCCAGCCTGTGCTGATCCATGGGGTTGTTCCTCCCCAGATGAAGGGCTCTACACTTGCTCTTGTTCAATTGCATTAAATTTCTCCCTGTCCATCACTCCAGCCTGTCCAGGTCTCTCTGGATGGCATTCGTTTATTATTTATTATATAACATTACCTCCCTCTACACCAAAGGGGATGGCTTAGTCTCAGAATCTAAAATCCCATCTAGAGAAAACTGCAGACCTGAGAACCACCAAAGTTGTGTAGCAGGTCACTTTGAAGACCTCTAACCTCTTCAAAATGTAAAACCTTTCAAAAGCATGAGTCAAGGGAGGAAAATAACATTTTGGTCCTCTTTATCACATCTGATGTGTAACTCTTGGAGAACTTCACCAGGCATGCATGATCTACATCTATTTTTCAGGGGGAAAGAGGCCACAAAGAGATGATTTTCCTGTCGTGCCTGAGCCTTCCAACTGTAGAGTTTGCCCAAGAGCAGCTGAACTACCATGTCTTCACACATCTAATTTCCCAAAGCCTGCCTTTAATACAGCAATGGCTTTAATTTAACCCTGTCCAGCTCAGGTGTATTGGTTGTGTGAATGAATCACATATGTCTGATCTGCAAAGAGCAGATGGGAGGGCATGGCAAAGGTGCTGCTCTTGTCTTCTTGCAGCAAGAAAAAGGGTGTAAAAAGCATGTAGAATGGAAGAGCACTTTCCCCCATGGTACCTCAGATGTGCTGGCTGCTGGTTAGCACACACCCCTCCAGACACAGAGTGGTTGCACCACCTCTGCATGGCCTTCTACAAACCACTGTCAGCTTGCTCTGCCCCATCCTCTGACCTGGCAGGATGAGAAGCTGCTCTAATTCAAAAGCTGTGTGACTGTGGTTAGCCTGCTGCACTGCTTGAGCATCTAAGCCTCCTCTGCTTGGGAAAAGCTATGGAGATATGGAGGTTGTGAGGAGAGCCATGCATAGGCTCTGTTCTGTCACTGGAGCAAACCCATCTTACTCCTCTGCACCAGACATGAAGGTCATTTGCTCAGCTCAGAAGTTAAAAAAGAGCCAGAGAGACTCAAAACTCAACCACACTCTAGATTTACATCCACAGTCCAGATCAGGACCAGAGATCAACCCCAAATACCAAAAGCTTGAAGTATGAGCCCTTCTTACTCAGCACCCTCTAGCCTCCATCTCAGTGAGTCATACCAGTTCATACCAATGACACAAAAAAAGGTTTTCACCTCTTAAGTGCTTGCAGCTGACATTAAATAGAGAGTGCTGGAAATGTGCATGGCTAACTGTTGAACACAGCTATGTCCCTCTTCTTCCTCCCACTTGTCTACAGCAGTAGATCTCTCAGCAGCTGCCATGTGCAGCCTCAGTTGAGAGAAAAAATACAGTAACCTGAGTGCACTGGTTGTAACCCTGCCATGAATATACATTCATTTGTTGGGTAGATTTGTTGTTAACCCAGAACACTTTATATACACACATATGGCTGCCTCAAAGCCCCTCCAGATCATTAGAGTGCCACAACACAGCAGAGGAACACAGATAAAACCAGCAAAGTGCTGATTCCTAGGAGAAAGTGGCATCATTTCATACCAGCCTTTGCTTTTTTTCTCTTCTTGCCAGCTTTTGATCCATAAAAATATGGAAGATTATCTTGCTGATGCAGGCTGGCAGCACTTAACAGAAGTGACTTCTGAGATGGGATTTGCAAAGCAACTGCAGAAATACTTCAGAACCACAGCAAAGTGTGTAACAGAGCTGCTGCATCTGCTATGACTCTACTTCTGACTCCATATTCTTGGGTATTAGTCCTCCTTCTGTCCCTCAAGAGGGAAAAATTTACATATTAATCAATTTAGAGGGACAGCATCATAGAGATGACAATTGGGATAGGTGATAACAGCCCCATACAGTACAATAATCCACTTTCCCATGCACTAGGTGGCTTTCCCCACCTTGGCTCCTAGCACAATGGGATCCTGCACTCAAGCCTAGAAGGATGAAGCAGGAAGGGAACACCAGGCATAAAAATTTCCCTGGGTTTCCCATCCGGGGAGATAAATTAAGCTTAAGTCAGCAGTAAATGTCTTTATTTATCTTACCATAGAAGCAGCTCTGAAGTGCTGATAGGGAGTGCTTGTAAAATGCTGAGCCTGTGCTTTCAGGGGGTTGGAAAGAGAAAATTACTGCACCCTCCATGGTTTGTGCCTTGCTGTTCTGCACAGAATTGCCAAGATGCCTTGATCCACAGGAGGTATTGAAATTCATTGAAGGCTGTAAAGGAAAAAAATAAGTTCCACATTCCCCAGTTCCCACCTTCATCCTCTTAATTGCATCACCAGATGTTTGCCACTTACCTCTGTTTTGTCTGCAGACACATCACCAGCCAATAATGCAGCTGCAACAGCCACTTAAAAATCACCCAGGGCATCTGCCTCCCAGTGCCATCTTCCACCTGCCCTCAATTCTCAATTCAGACCCAAATCATTGCTCTTTCAGCTGGCTTTGCCCAGAATGTGACTGCAGCAGAGCACCCACGACAAGGCTTCTGGGCAGAAATCCAGCCTGAGTGATTCTACAAAATATTTTCTGGGTATCAAAACTGAAATCCACTGTTCTTGTCTCAGTGAAGGTGGTTATAATTCGCCAGGACTGCAGCCAGGTCTCTGTTTATTTAAGCAAGCAGCTGTTACCCNTCCAGAGCAGGAGACTCCACAACCTCCCTGGGCAGCCCCTGCCAGGCTCTGCCACCCTCACTGGCAACAAGTTTTTCCTTCTGTTTCCCCTCAACCTCTTGTGCTCCAACTGACTCCCATTGCCTCTTGTCCTGTCACTGGATGGCACTGAGCAGAGTCTGGCTCCATCCTCCCTACACTCACCTTTAACATATTGACAGACACTGCTGAGCTCCCCCCTCAGTCTCCTCCTCTCCAGGCTGAAGAGCTCCAGCTCTCTCAGCCTCTCCTCAGCAGGGAGATGCTCCCCTCCCTTCAGCATCTTGGTAGCCCTGTGCTGGACTTTCTCCAGTAAATCTCAGTGTCAATGAAAACATGCTGGGACAGCAAAAGCACAACTGGCCCCCGGGTCAAACTAGAAGATCCTTGTCTAAGAAAAAACACTGAATTTCAACTAGGACCTGGACATCCCCCTTGAGCAACAGCCTTAGCCAAGCTTTGGCACCACAGTTGTTAACCTTGAGCCTCCCCTTTCTATCCCAGCTCTCTGGCAACAACCAGGTTCATCTTCAAGCCAGCTCAGCAGCCGGGAGCCCAAAGCAAGCTCAGCCTTTGGCCAGCAGAGGCCAGCACAAACGCAGTTATTTCAGCAGGCTGTGCTCGGAGGAAAGAGTTGTCTCTCTACCCTGTCTTCCCCGGCTCGAAGATTCTCTCAGCCTCCTGTGAGCCCTCATCTCTACTGCTTTTCAGAGAGGGGCTGTGGAGTGCAATTGAAAGTCACTGACATTCTACTTGGGAGGCTCAGCCATCCAATTTCTCAGCTCCTTTGCTCAGAAGCATCCTCTCGGATGCAAGCAGCACGGTGCTCCTGGAGCCTGGGCATGCCCACATAATACCCAACGCTTCAGAAACTCCTTTGAAATGAAGTTCAACAGCAATTGCATCTCGGGTAGGAGCAGACAATCGAAAGCAATTAAGGTTGATTGCTCTTGCCACCACCCTGCCCTTTGCTCCTCATTTCAGCCCATTAGCAGTTCTTTTGCTGACAAAGAGGGCCGAAATAGAAGGCAGGCACTTGGCTACTTAGAAATCAAAAGGTGAGGAAAAAAAAAGAAGCAGGAGACAGCAGCACCGGTACAGAAATGAAGGCATCTCCTCATGCAACCTCAACAAGCAGCTTGTGCAGCTTTGCAAGTAAACTCAGCAAAATAATCTTTTTTTTTTTTTTTTTTTTTTTCTCAGCGATTGGTTGAAAGGTCCTGAATGGCCCCGAAAGGAGATATTGTCCCTTGCTGATTGAGTGCTAAGGACAGTCTCCTAGGGGAACCACTCATCATAACAAAGAGAGATTGCATCCCAAACACCTCACAAGCAACTGGAAGAAACCGAGAGGTCAAAAACCTCTTGGGGCATCCAGATAATCAGGTTTTTGAGTGCGAGGCTGGTGCAAAGACAAGTTAGATTCGAAGATTCATCCCTCAGCAGCAACACAGACCCAGGGTTTGGCCAAAAACTGTTGAGCACAAAGCAGCCTGGAAGGTTTGCAGCTCACAGCCAGCCATGCAGAGGAAGGGCACCTCAACCGATGATGCCAAGAATATTGTTTAGGTTTTGGAGAGGATGTTGTTGCAAACCCGTCTCTCAGTCTCACCACTCACCGCTTATTTTCGTTCTGAGTGGCAGTAGTTGAGTTTGAGACGTTACCCGGGAGCAGTCTAGCAATTCTGTGGGCATCACACAGAACCCCACCCTGCCTGCAGGATCTCACTCAACAGCTCTGCAACAAAAAAAATACTGCCTTCGTGTCTGTGTGGGCATAGGTGACACACAGACATAGGGTAGGACCTCTCCATCTGCAGCTAAAACCAAGCTTAGTGTTTTATAGCGATGAGAAAACACAAAGATCACAGCAAGGATGGAGATTTCTTGTTATTGTGGGCGATACTTTAAGTCAGTTCAAGGTTTTCCAGGGCTCTGAGCAAACCCCAAGCAAAGAAGCAGTAGCTTTTTTCTCTGGTTCTGTGCAAATCACAAAGCATGGGAGCACTAGAGCCCTGAGGAACAGCAAGTGAAAAACCTAGGATCAAACTCAGCAGAAGCTGAAGGCACAGGAGCAAAGCCAGTAAAACCAAGATTCTCTAGAGCTCCCAGGGTCTAAGGACCAAATCCCAGAGAAAAACCTTCTGGAAGGGCCTTTGTAGCCTGGGTGGCAGGGAATCAGCATCTGGGGTTGTTGGGCCAATGGATGGAGTGAAGCCTGCTGGTGTGAGATCTAGCAGAGGGTGTAAAACACAATAAAATTGCTCCTGCTACTTGTTTTTTTTTCTAACACAGTTGGAATCTTGGGGTTTTTTGCTACCTGTAGGTGTATTTGACCTGTCTATTATGCAGAAACCCAGCAGCCTGGTGGAATATACACCATACTCCCATATGTGTGAGCATCTCCCTCAGGGCAGGGGGCCATAGCTGCAGAAATGAGGGCCAGTGCAATCACCTGCTGCCTCAGCACTGCTCTTAGAGGCCAATATTCTTACACCAGATATCTCTTGACCATGATGCTTCCCATGCTGGCACAGAAGCCAGATGCAGGAGGTCCACAAGCCTGTTAAGAAGCCATGGCAGGAGAAATTGTGGTGTTACCTGCACCTTTCCCAAGGACAGCTTGCTGAGGCATGGCAGTGTTTGGTTATTAACCCAGCAGTATGAACCAGAGAAAGGGGCCCAGCACATTACAGACTTTTCCCAACCACTCTTGAGGGCCATGATGATGGAGGATCTGGAATGTACCACTTTTTTGTGCCTGAAAGAAAAGCATCTACAAATTGGGTCCATTTAGTTCAGTCAAAAGCCTATGTTAGCAGCACTTATTGTGATGCCCTATGCTGAAAAAAAAATGCAACTGGAGCCCCTTGGAGGTGTCAGCAGTCCCAAGCCAAGGACCTGTGCTGGCAGGTGGGCCTCAGAGTGGGGCTGAGAGGTGGAATTCTGCCTGGAGGGGTGTTAGGTGCAAAGAAAATCTGCGTGAAGCAGCCTGTGTTTCCACTAGATCAGACCCAGCAGAATTAATCTACTCTTCAGTGACCTTTCGGGTTTCATCTGCTTCAGTGCACGAGGCAGTGCAGCAGCCTTTTGTGGAGCTGGGGCTGGTGAGGAAGGGAAAATAGTGTAGGCTGCAGCTACGTGCCTTGGAGCAAGGAAGGGTTCTGCTAGGTCAGGCTTCCCCTCTGCACCTCAGCATCACCCTCCTCCACGCTGCAATGCTCCTTCCCACCTCTGCTGCTGGTCAAGATGAAGACTCCAGCAAGACCCACAGGTGAGGTGACACAATATGCCTGTGCACCTCCACACGTGCACAAGGAGTATGTGGAGGTCTAGCCTGAGACAGCTAAGGGAAGGGACCTCTGATGCTACATGGCAATCAGACTCATTAGCCAGGTCCAGCCCTGCAGCAAGGAGGGACCCAAGGGACCTCATCACCCCACAAACCATTGCTCCTTAGCCTGCCCAGCCCATGAGCCCTGGATTAGACACCAGCACATGTTCCCTGGACTCCAAGCTTTCCCATCCTGCTGCCTCACTGTGTCCTGCCAGGCTTTATGAGTGGCTCGGGTCCTATTTTAGAAACAGAGTTAAGCATTTTCAATCTTTATTTTACAAAAATAAACCACTTTTGCCCTGGTACTCTGTGGCCCCCAACCTTCCCCTCCTCTTCTGCTCCCATTCCTCTTCCTGGAGCTCCAGCTGTTGTGTGCCACAGCCAGCTGCTCACACCAGGGTTGCTGGTGCCACACGTTCCTGCAATCAGCCCCAAGCAAGCACCAGGGGAGAGGGTTGGTGCCCTTTTATGAATGCCTCCTCTTCCCAGGATCCAAGCAGAAAGCTGCCTGTAGATGTCTCCTGGTGGCTCTTCCATTTCTGCACAGGGAGTGAGTCTTAGGCAAGTACACACTCTTGAGAAGGGGTGTCCATCCATCTGATGGAAAAGTGAACCCCACGGAGTTGCTTCTTGCTGTCGGTGGAGCCAGCTCAGTGCTGGAAACGTGGAGAGCTGATATGGGGCTGGTGAAAGGTGTGCGTGGCATAAAGCACTTCTGGAGGTGGTGGAGGGGATGTCAGGATGGAGCAGAGTGGTTCGTGGGAGCTCAGCATGGAGGCAAAGTGCTTCATCTCCTCAGTCAGCTGCTTGATCTCCCTGCGCAGGGCAGCGTTCTGCCTCTCCAGGTCTTCACTCTCCTGAGGAGACAAAACCACACGGGGCTTCCTCAGCACAGGATGAGGAAGGGACTTGGGGGTGGGGTTCACAGTCCCACAGAATCACAGCATGTCAGGGGTTGGAAGGGAGCTAGAAGATCATCTAGTCCAACCCCCCTGCCAGAGCAGGGGCACCTAGACCAAGTCACCCAGGAACAGATCCAGGGGGGGCTGGAATGTCTCCAGAGCAGGAGACTCCACAACCTCCCTGGGCAGCCCCTGCCAGGCTC
>VYZU01039354.1:0-14863 GCA_013401355.1 Ceyx cyanopectus
TTTTTTTTTTTTTGTATTATGGAACATCGTAAATTAGCTGTCACTGTTTTTTAAAGGTTACTGAATGTGTAAAGTAATGTTTGCCCGATTCAGGAGTGCAGTAGTTTATGCAATTAAAAAATAGCACATCAAAAAAAGCCAGCCTTTCCCTTGCTGCTTGCATAATTCATCACTCATCCTGTTGTCATGGGCGAGACCTCTCCTATCTTGCAGACAACAAAAAATTAAGTTTACATTCTATTCTCTAATTAAAAATTTAAAAGTTTAAAGGAAGAGAGTTTGTAAACTGCAGAGCCATTAAAAAGCTGGAGACACGGCATTAAAAAAGATACAAACTGTAGTGACAGAAATAAACCCCAGTTTTCAGTTTGCTCTCCTCCGGGGGGGCTGAAGCTGAGGGAAGGGGCTGAGAGCAAAGCTGGGCTGAGGGGGTCCAGGGTGGCAGAGCTGGGGTCAGGGACACCACACTGGGACCCGACTGACCCCCGGGGTGGGGATGATCGTGTCCTGGTTGCCCCAGCACCACATGTCAGAGACTGAGTCTAGGAGGAGCACGAAGGTGCTGGGATGGTCTCATACCTGATATGGGCACCCGTGGCTGTGTTTGTAGACCTACAGATACTTCTATATGCACACACATATGTTTACGTGTCTGTATCTGTAGGGGGATATATATATTTATAGATGTAGAGTCATAGATTCACAGAACGGCTTTGGTCAGAAGAAACCTTTAAAATCATCAAGTCCAACCATCCCCCAGCACTGCCAGGGCACCACTGACCCATGGCCCTCAGCACCACAGCTCCACATATGGGGCTTGGAAACCCCTCCAGGGATCACAGGAACTCCACCCCTGCCCTGGGCAGCCTGGAACAGCCCTGGAGGGGAAGAAATTGTTCCTCAGCTCCAACCTCAACCTCTCCTGGGGCAACTTGAGGCTGGTTCTGTTTGTCCTGTCCCTTGTTCCTTGGGAGCAGAGCCCGACCCCCCCTGGCTCCAACCTCCTGTCAGGGAGTTGTTGAGAGCAATCAGCAATTGTAGATGGAATCAGCAGTTTCAGGTACCTCAAATCTGCACAGCCACGGAGGAACCTTTATCATATAAAACAAAAGTGGCTTCTCAATCTGTCAACAGATTTTGGACCAAGATACTGAGGCTGAACTGCTGTGCCAAGGGTGCCCTGCCACAGTCAACCTGTCCTGGCACTGGGTGCCATGTGCCACTGGCTACACTGATGCTGCAGGAGAGGGAGCAGCCAGTCCCCCTGCCTGCCCAAACATCCCTTCTGCAGTGGCAGGGAGGTGAATTGTGGGATGGGAACCAGGGGAGATGCCTTGGGCAGTTTCCCAGTTGCTGAGGAGAAACAGACAAACCCCACAGAGCTGATACAGGTGGCAACCAACGCTCATAATACGCTTTATGGGAAAGCACACCCATAAATCAAGGTGAAATAGTGTCATCTTGGAACTGAGGAGGCTGAATCGCTCCAGTTGCCCCCAGTAGATCACCCTGATCCCCCAGCAACTCCCCCTGCCACCCTGGAGGGTATCCCCTCGGTGCCCNCAGGAGAGGATTGGGCAATGTAATTATAGTATGGAAATGATGTTGATCGCTCAAGCAGGGAGCAGACCTTGAATCGCAGCCTGCTCCGCGCCGCCGCCCCGCACCCGCCGAGCCCGCAGCAGCCAGGGCTCCTCGTTAGGGATCCGCAAACGAGCGCGCGCCGACGGCAGGCACCGCTGGAGGGGCAGAGGGGCCCGACAGGGACCCCATCCCTTAGCCACAGGCGACAGAAAACGGGGCCACGACGCTCGCTCACCGGCTCTCGGCGACACGGGCGCGACTGGAAGGTCGGCGAAGGGCAGCGTGTGGCCCTGGCTGGGCAAGATGCTGCTCAGCACCTTCAATAAGGGGTAGTTTCCTTTGGAAACCAGTGAAGGAAGGTTATATTTAGGTTGGTTGTGTTTTTTTTTTTTAAAAAAAAAGGATTTTCTATCAAAAATTCAGCTCCAGGATGGAGCGAGGAGATTTGGGGGTTAAGACAGGGGAGGATTATGGATGTTGTTGCTGTTTTCCATTCCTGTTCCAGGATTACTGCTCCCTCCCACATCCCTTACGACAGAGACTCGTGTTTTACAGCTACCTTCACCTGAGAGCACGCTCCCGATTACCATTCACCAGCTTCGGAGCTCCAAAATAAGCAACCACCACACACCTGCCCAAAAATCACAGGTAGAGAATAAAACCCTGCCCTGGCATCCTGCACACATTGTACCTGTCCCCAAGAGCAGTTCCCAGGCTGTGCCTGTGCCACCAGCAGAAACCCACTGCTGTTGGCACCTGGTACCAGTATTGGTATTTTCCAGGATGCTGCTGGGAACAAGGGTATTATATGAACCTGGCTGGATATTTGCTGGTGACAACCAGCAAGTCTGTAGGAAAGAAAATGAGTGTCCCTGAGGACAATCACACAGCAGTGCCTTCACCTTCAAAGGCAGAGCCCTGGTGGGAGGCTGGGGCAGGGAGCAGTAGCCTTTGGGCACAGATGACAGGGCTCTCAACGTGCTCTTTATGAAATGCTGGAGCAGGAATTCTGTTTCCAGGAGAGCTGAACAGGAAAGGCAGAAATCACGACACTTTTTTTTTTTTTTTTTAAATTAAAAAACCCTGCTTTCTGCAATTTCTTCAAAGTTGATGCTCTGTCAAAGCTTAACAAGACCCTGTCAATCCTTCCCCAGCCATGCCTGGTGCTGGAGGAGCAGAGGCAGCCAGGAGCCTGGGCACACTGCATCTCAGGCACACAGCCACCACCAGCTCCCTCCTGGCCCCAAACTGGGCTCTGCAAACTGACAGCCCTGGGTGCAGGCAGGGATGTTGCTAAGGTAGGATGGACTCCCATCATCCCTCCTCTGGGAACAGAGGGGCTGGGATGAGCCCTCACCACTGAGCATCTCCCACAGCCCCAGCATCGCTCGCTCCCAGCTGCGTATCCCTGCAAATATCTTGACCCTCTGGCTCCAGCTGCTTCTGGGTGAGCCCAGGAGCAGAAGCCTTCCTCAGACCAGAGTATCACCCTTTTTCTTCAAGTGCTGAAATGAGCCCAGATAATGAGGTTAATTAATATGTTCCCCTAAGCCCAGAGGTGCTGGAGATTGGGATCAGCCTGTCCCCACCGGCTGTAAGACGTGCGCCCGGGAGCAGGTATTGTCCAAAGGTTACACGGCGCAGATGCGCTTCAGGCCATGCCAGGAGATAATAAATCATTGTTTATTAAAAGCCTTTTAAGGATGCCTGCAGAATGAAAGGAGGTGTGCTGCTCTCCCCCAGCTTCTCCCTCCCCCAGTTCCTGCCCAGCACTGGGATTTGTTGACAAATCACCGTTCCAGCTCATGCTCCCAGAAGCACCTTAAAAAGCAGAGGAATGCTGGACTCTGGGGCTAGGCTGGAGAGAAGCCAGTAGCCAAGGAGGTAGCTAAGAGGGATGGTCAGCAGAGCAGGGAGACAGGCAATCAGGCTGATGGGCCTCGTGCGCCAGCCACGGAGAAGTCCCGGTCTTGAAACGCATCCAAAACAAGCATCGCATTTGGTCTAAAATGATGTCACTGCTGATCATTAGTGTGGTAATTACAGTGAAAGCCTTTTGCAATTGTATCCTCTGAAGGGTCATTAATGCAACCCGACCGCACCAGTAAATGTCTCATTAGTCTTATTTCAGACTTATGTATTTTTCAGAGCTACAGAATCCTAATAGTCTTTTCCCTCCAATAACATTAATATCTGCTCCCAGCTTCAGCCTTGCTGACAATGGGCCCTTCTCCTCCACTTCCCAGAGCTCCAGGAGCATTTTGAGCAGAGGAAGGGAACCAAGAGTCAACAACTGAGAGGTCAGGGGCTAGATCCAGCTCCCTGGTCACTGCAGAGGCTCAGGAAGCAGCTCCTGCTCCTTGCTCACAGCAAACCTCATCTAGGTGAAATCCTGTGGAAGTGGAAGGGCAACTAAACACATGGACACAGGATCAGTCACCTCAGAAGGTCCTGGAGTCCAATGGCAATCACCAGCAGTGCACCAGGTCCTGCATGGGTGGGTCAGGTGCTGTTCCAGGTTTGCACTGACATCATTCTGGGGGAAAGGGAGAACACAAGCTCTCCTTGCACAAGACTTATGGCTGCCTAGGAGCATAATACCACTGGGAGGAGATCAGAAATCAAAACTCTGTTGACAAATTGGAGGCCTGGCCCAAAGAAAGCAGAGAAAACTCAGCAGAGACAAGTGCAAGTCGTGCAGCTCAGCAGAAACACCCAGCTGAACAAACATGTCCGGGTGAGGAGGTGCTGCCAAGAAGGGGACCTGGTTTAGACGGCAAATCTCATGCTACCACAACAGCAAATTGCTGCCTGCGAGGCACTCGAAGGGGCTTGCCCACCCTCCAGCATCAGCTGGACCTCTCTTGGGTAGAGCACGCAGCTGTGTCGTGAAACATGCCCGTTACAGAGATTGAGGTGTGATCAAGTGATTAAGTGGGTCAGGGTTAGACTCAGATAGTGGTTCTGTCATGGTTGAATGTCTAGAATAGACTTTAGAGAGTGGCATGGAGACAGAGCAGGGAGGACCCTCCTCCCCAGCAAACCAACAACAAGGAGCAGTGCCACTGCCACAGCCCCTGAGAGGCTCCAAATCTGCTGCCAGTGTCCCAGCAAAGACAGCAAGGGGTGGGTCTTCAGGAAAGCACTGTCTGGCAGCTGCCCTTGGCTTCTGCCATGAGGAGGACACCCTGGGTGGGAGCTCCACAAAAGAAAGCCTAGAAAATCCTCCCGGCTGCATCCTCAAAGGATGCGAGCAGGAGCTGCTCCCTGGGACGCGTCTCGGTCCCACACCCCCTCCCAGCACATCATGTGTAGCTGTTCCTCATGCAGCCGACTCCTTTAATCAGAGAAGAAAAACCCTCAGAACACAAGATTCAAATCCTCTAGGAAAGGTGACAGATTCTCCCATTCTTCAAAGGGGCTCTTTAAATATTAAAAATAGCATTGTTGTTTTAGCAACGTTAATTTAAATGATGCACACATGACACGTTTAATCGCCTTTGCGTGCTCCAGACACCGCGCTTCTCTGAGGCGACGCAAGCCAGGTTGGAGCTCCTTTCTAGTTTGTCCTGTGACAGACAAAAAGGAGCACATCCACTGCACGGAGGTTTATTCCCAACCTGCACGTGCCCGAGGTGCACCAAGACACAACCAAACGATGGCCCGTGGTGTGGAGCCACAAAACCCAACAGCATCTCCCTTTCCAAAGCTGGGCTTCCAGACCAGCTTGTCTAGAAACCTGGTCCCATAAGAGAGGGATTAAGTAGGTCAAACACAAAGAGTCACCCAAAAGCACACCCTGAGTGTTTTCCTAGTTCTTCCTACAACTGCCCAGCACATGCTAAATTTGTGCTTTAATAGCTCCTTAATTGCTTTGCTGTTCTTCCAGCTTCAGCAGTTTGATGATCCATTTTGGCCCCTATTTTCAGATCTTGTTGGTAGATAAAAGGAAGCAACATATTCAAAGACATCCGTGACTTAGAGATATCTTGGAATAAGTTGGTTGCCATCAACCATCGTCTTCATCTCCTCCCTACAAATGCATTTCTGGACCAAGAGTACAAGCATAACTCGGGCACTGTGAGCTGAACCTAAATGCAGGTGGTGAGTTAGGTTGGTGACCACTGTCATTAGGAGGAGCTGCCTGTGGAAGAGGTTTAAGGACCAACACAGTCTTCAGCCTCTCCAGGGCCTTGCAGGCTCTTCTATTATGTACTCAAATGATTTTTCCTTGCTCCCTGCTTCAAAGGGTCTTTGCAGTTCCAGAGGGTGCAGGTACCATCTGTAGAGCTGCCCACACACCATCAGGATTTATCATCAGCCTCTGAAGAGAGGTAGAGCCAGTCATGATGCCTCACTCTCCACCACCATTCATTCTAGCAGGTGCACTGAGCACACTCTCCAGACAGCTAGAAACCACCCCCCCCATATACAAGAGCTTCACTTTCTCTTGAAGACCCAAGCAAGGGCAAGGAGGGGAAGTACATGATTGTAAAATGATTGAATTCATCTGCAACTTGACCTTCGCTAATGATGGATGGCCCATTTGTAAAGATCATCAGTTGAAAGCCTTCACTCTGATGCATCACCTTCAGCTGCAATGAATTGAGGGGGAAAGCTGACGTCCTTCCCCAGATCTCTGGGGGCTGTGCAGTGTATGCAGGGAATAGTTCAGTTTCTGGTGACCAAGAGGCTTAACCTATATGAAGCGAATCCGAATTGCACGTGGAGTCTGGGCTGCACCCCAGACAAGGGCAGTGCATTGGTGGGGGCTCAGATGTCGTGATATGAAGTTGTGTGTCTCATGGCTTACTCCAAACCAGACCTTGCACGAGAGCATAGCTGCAAATCTTTACTCTCAGTGCTGGCTGCTTGCCTGGCTCTGACTCATACCTTGCTGAAGGAACTGTTGTAATCTGCAAATTATTTTCTTGTATTAATTAATTCTGGTGAAATTAAACTATTGCAAATTGCTATCAGCCTCAAACTGGACCTGCTGGGAGCTACCTTGTGGACAGTCCTCTCTCCACCCTCGCTTCATGGTGTGTAATGGCTTCTTGGACTCAGATGAGATAGATCAGGTCTTTGTGCTCCAGGGCTCACGATGGCCACAGGGATTCTATTTTTTACCAAAAAACCCACCAAGCCTGTGATCATTATCATTTGACCTTGTTGCCAAAGGAAAGAAGGAAGCCAAGGATCCAGACTGGCTGTTTCCATGTTCTAACATGCTCAAAATAACAGGCTGAGCTCACCTGACCTGGCCTTACAGACAAGGAGCAGGACTGTGGAGGCAGAGGCTGAAATCCTCCCTGCCACAGACTCCTGTTTGTTCTCTTGATCAGTCTCATGTGGTCTTGGAGCAGCTCTTAAGGTGCTCAAAAAGACGAAGCTGCCTTTCAGCCAAGATCGTAAGTGATGAACTATCAGGTGAAAGTGCTTTTCAGACCCTCCTGGGGCACAGAACTAGCAAGTTCTTGGGTTCTGGGAAGGGACTGTGTCTGCAAATACAGCCTGAGCAGGGTGGGCCAGAGTCTCCAGGCATCTCTGAGTTTGTGGGGCACAGCAGGGCAGGCCAGGGGAGGAGGAAAATGGGAACTTAAAGAAACCCCCTTATACTTGCAGGCAGCTTAGTTAGAGCTGGTAATTAAAGGAGCGAAGGTACATTCTACTTTATCCCAGCTCCTGTCTCTTCATGGGAGGGAGGGCTGGATTATGCATTCCGACGTGTAACAAGGTCCACTGGTTTGGAACAAGAAGTCTGCCAAAACGCCCAGCCTTGGAAGGGGGAGCTGAATAGAGAGAGGGCTGAAGTCGCCTCGGTGCTGCTCCAGCAAGCGCGGAGAATATTAACAGCGCTCGGTGGGAAAACCCAGCCGTCTCCAGCAGAGATGATGGAGAATGCAAACCCTGGTCCCCAGATACTCCCTTGGATCCAGTTTCCACGTTCCGGGTGCACTTCCCGATCGCCACTCTGGGAATTAAATTCTGAGCGTGGCAGCTTGGTTCCCTTAGTCACATAGCTGCTGCCCTTCGTGCGAGGCTTCAGGAGCACATCAGAAAGGTACAAACTGTTCTCAGAAGCACTGTCCTGATGGCAGGGGTAAGGGAAGGGATGGCTGCTGTGTCCCTGGTGTCTGCCTGACACTCCCAGCTCCAAAGCCTGCTGGTGTGGGCAGAGGGCTCTGAAAGCTGGGCTGGGAGCCTGAGCAGAGCCAGCCCTGTGCAAAGCACCTGCTCATGTCCAGTGTCCAGAGCCAGGCACTCAGCAGCAACCTGCAAACAAACCCCTGGACAGGACCTGTAACTCGGGAAAGGCCTTTTCTGGCTGCACACAGTGCTGCCAGCAACAGTGGAGTTTGGAGGTGATAAAAATCACAGCAGCATCACAGTGAACACACTTCCAGCTTCACTCTGCCAGGGGCTGGGAGCAGGGAAGGCTCCAGGGAAGCAAAGCACCCAGCTAGCTCAGCTCCCCTGCGCTGCAGGTGTAACAAGCACCAGGAATGGTGCTGTTGCTTGCTGACAGTGTTTCTTTTTAAGCACAAAGCCTGTTGCCTTACATGGAAACAAAAGTCTCAATCCTAAATTTCTCTCCAGCAAGTAGGAAATACCAAGGGGAAAAAACAAATAAACCCCAACTCCTGACAAGCAGCTGAGTTGTCTTGGGTGCAGCAGCATTTGGTGCTGTGTGAGCACAGGCTGCTGTCCACGCTCAGAGAGCTCTTTACTGAGCAAATGGTATTAATTGAGCTTCAGCAGGTAGATTCTGAGGTCTGGTTTGTTTTTTTTCCCTATGTTTTCTCTTCTGAGAGATTTCATCAAAGGTGGGAATTCGGTTCATCCATTGTCATCAGTCCAGATGGGCTGTAAATATTTGAAGCTGGTGTGTTTCCCTCTTCTCCAAACACTTCTGAAAGGACAGAAACATTATTGTGAGCTCGCTTATTTGTTCTGGGAGAGGAATATTTTTGTTTGTAAAAGTAGCTACAGTTCTGGGCAGACTGGAAAGATAGAGGGAAGCATTACACACTGGATTCCTGGGAGCTCCACTCACAGTCCAGATTTACTGCTGGCACAGCTCCACATCAGTTCATGTTCTGAATTAGAGGAGAAAGAAGGTAAATACAATGTCTGTGACTGGTGAAGACATTTGCTGACTACTTTGAGAGAAGCTGGGTCAACAAAGATGAAACAATCCAGGAATGGCACATGAGGAGAGGACTTGGTCTTTTCAGTTCCATCCTCTTTGACTCTTGTTTTAAACAAAAAGTCATTTCACACATACCCTGCCCTGTATTCTGCTCCAGAGCCCCAGGCCAGCAGGAATAAATGCTGAACCATCCCTAAATTTCACCCACTTCTCCAAACCTTAGGTTTTGAGCTAGAGCACCAGCCAAGTGCAAACTGCTGCCTCTCATTTGGGCGGCAGGGCTCTGTCACCGAGGAGGATGGGATGACCTTTCCAAAAGAAACCATTTGTCTTGCTGTATTTAGATAGTAATTTTCCATGCCAGCGTGAGGATTCAGCACTGCCACAGGCTTCCCTCCACTCTGCTTGCTTTGTCCAAATGCCAGTCACTGAAGAGCCCACCGAGAACTGGCAGCAATGCCCCAAATGCTGCCTCTTCCCAGCCCTTCCCCTCACAGAGAGGTGTCCCAGCTCTGGCAAACAGCAGCAAAGAGTTAATTTCATCATTTACATGCTGATTGGTACTTACCATTCAAAGTAGATAGGCGAGACCATGGAGTGTTTCTGTAGAACATTTGGGATAATTAAACTTCAAAAGAACAACATCAAACTCCGGGCTGATTTTGAGCACCCACGTCATGGACTTGAAGGACTTTTGGTTATTAACCCTTGTGCTTCTGCTTCCCCCTGAGACAGTTTCTCCGGATAGTTTGAATGATATAGCTCAGTAGACAGGATATTTTAGGGGGTATGGATTGCAAAACCATCAGAATTCACTCTTGCACTGACACGTGGTTGCCCTGNGTCAAGAGGGTTCCATCCCAGCCCCGCGGCTGCTCGGGCAGCCACAGCCCCGCAGCGCCCGGCCGCACGCCCAGACCCGCTCCGGCTGCTAATGCTCCTCACAGGCTGCCGTGTAAGTGATGGAGAAAAGTGTCAGGCTGGGGGAAAGACAGATCACGAGTATTTCTGGCCCTGACATTTTCCTCCAGATATCTGGATTTCCATATATTTGAAAACCTAATATAAACAACAGAGAGAAAATTTGCATTTCGGGCAGTGAGGAATGAAAAATGGAGGCGGTGTAATGTATTGCTGCTCGAGGAAGAGGAATGACAGTGGTAAAGTCGAGCACACACGACAGCACCCAATCGGCTTGTGGCAAACTCATTTCCTGGCAGAATATAGGGTTTCATCTGCTGGAACATTTAATAGGCATCAAAGAAAGATCACTTCCCTCCTCTCAGAGCAGATTGAGAGCCTTCGCTCTTGCTTTATTTTTGCCATTTTATTAAACCCTTTATATAGTTTTAATACAATATGTATGATCCTCCTGAAAACAAATAAATTCTTAGGCGCTTCCCAGATTCTAAGGATTTCTAATGGTTATGTATGTTTTATTTATATTTTCAGAGAGACATTAAATATGCAATGTGTAAAAATATGCAAAAAAAAAAAAATCAACTTTAATTTATTGCTCTGTACAGAGCAACTTTTACATTATGGAGTTAATTTGCAGATCTGAGAAGCTGTGGCCCAGGACAGGGGATGAACAAGCTCCCACCTTGATTGAAAAGCCCCAGAGTGCCAACTCAGGGATGCTCAATCTTAGCACCAGGGCACAGCAACTTGACTGAGGCCATCCTCATCTGAGTCACACAGAAAGAACTGGGAGCAGTGGGATGAGATCAAAGAGCTGCACACAAACAGGTGGGACTGACAAACCCCCACCCAGCCTGCAAGGGCCCAGTTACTGCAGAGCTGCATCATTCAATGAGCCAGAGCTAAACATCCCAGCTCCTCACACCAGTTCCTGTGCTCCCAGCCAGCCAAAGGCACGCTGTGCCTGTCTGGGCTGCAGGCTCTGCTCCCACCACATAAAAAAACACAAGTGGATCCCAAACCCCTGTTCAATTAATCTCTAGTACAACTGACAGGCTTGTGATGGCCACCACAATGCGTGCCAGGGAACTGAGTAGATGAAAGCTCTTAGGAAAAGCGCTTTCAGTGCTGTAAGGTGCAAAGCAGGCTCACATGCAAGGCCAGCCGGGTGATGGAACACCCTGGGCAGACTCTAACCATGCTTCTCTGCGCCTTCTGAATTCCATTACACAATATCTATGGCTTCCCAGAGCCAGCAAGCCCATGTGAGGAAAGGGAGAGGAGGAGGAGGAGAGCGCACAGGATGATTTTCGATGACAGTGTTCAGTACTGCTGGGAGCAGACTGTCTGGTGAACCTTAGTTATGGCTTGGAGCAGCCTTTTGCTCCAAGGTTCCCTTATTTGGGAACCAGAGAAATGCATCAGAAGGCTTTCAGACCTTCATCAATTCCGATCAGGTTCAGTCTGGACACACACTCTCTCCAGCTCAGGCGCAGCCTTGGCAGCAGCTCCTGCCCCCTGAACACACCCTCGGCCGTGGCTGTGCTGCTGAGAACAGGCCAGGGCTCTGCCAGAGGGGAACTTGCTGCTGAAAGACTTGTCCCTGGGACCTGCCTGAAGAGTGGAGGGTGCCCTGCACTGGCACAATGCCCTGGGGTGTGCCCCTTCTCTCTGCCTCCTTGCTTCTTGCTCCTTCCCCGTCTGAAGCCCAAACCCTGTTTGGGATGCTGCTGACATCCCTCAGCACCCAGCTGTAGGAGCACAACTGGCTCAGGCTGGACCATGGTCAGAGAGGACTTAGAACATACAGAGCAGATAAGGCCTCATCATGGAAATGCATTCACAGCTAAGAGATAGATGGACAAGGACAACCAAGTGCCCATGGCTTTCACCAGGAGGCTCTTGATGCCCCTGAAGAGCAGGCTGAGCCTGCACACACATGTTCAGAGAGCCTTAATTGTTCAGATCTGTGACTGCTACACCATAAACTGCCTCCTGACAAGACAGATACTTCCACAGTCTTTCTATCTTAGGCAATTTACAGTTATTTTTAATACCATGGTGTAATAAGAGACCCGTATATCACCCCCATGTCCCTCCTGAGGAGCTGGAGGGTGCTGCAGAAGGACCCCAGCCCACGCAGCCTTTCTGATGTACGGTTTATGCTGAATACATTATTTTTGGTCTTGTGAGCACAGTGATGTGAAGTGACCTCCTGGTTAAGGGTAACCTGTGTTAACAGAGCTGTAGTCATGTTGATTCAGAATATCTTTCATGTGTGTCCTTTAGAAAAATGTATTTGCAGACAGGGCGGTCAGAGCTGGAGCGGCGGGGGCCTCGTGACGCGGAGTGTGACACACACTTGTACTGCTCACAACTCATTAGCCCGGGCACCAGAGTGCACCAGCAGAAGCAGCAGCCCCCGAGGTGCCAGTCACTGCTCCTCGCAGCACAGTCCCACCGATGGATGGAGGTGGCCACAGTCCCCTCGCCCCGCTGCAAAACCAGCCTTTCACCCAACCTCTGTTTTCACTCAGAGCTCTGAGCATCTCCCCCCCAGGGAGCTTGGAAAGGCCCCAAAAGGATCAATCCTGCAAGCAGAGCTGTCCCCACAGCCAGGGTCAGTTCCCAGGCTCTGTGGTGAGGCAGCTCTCAGTTTGCTGCTCAAAACAACAGTGAAACAGAGAAGTTCACTTGCTAGTTATCCCGAAATGAAAGCAATATTGCAATGAAATACAGCTGAAATCATTCAGTTGACCCTAGCCAAAAGTTTCATTTTGTTTACAGTTTTCTCTTCTTACATAGACACCTCCAATTTACAATATTAAATTATTTTTATAACTCCAAACAAGACACCTTAAGGACCATTAAAAAAAAAAACCCAAACTTTCCATTTATTTAAACATGTTTTCCATTTAGCTTTGGCATGAAATAATTCACAAAGTTAACACCTCTGGCTGTCCACAAGCTTGCTTGGAGAGGGAGCTATTCTCCCTCTGCCTCTCAATTTCAGTTAAGGCTGCTGAGATGGAAATTGCTGTGCCTCTTTCTGTGACCTGGCCAGCCAAGGTGGCCAGGACAGCCCCCAGGTCCAACCTGGTGCTCCCAGTCTGGGTAGGCAGAGCCTCCCCACCCCTCTTGGCATGCAGCCCACAGCAAGAGGGTGGATGAAAGAGAAAAGAGGAAGCAAATTAAAGTTTTTGCCAACATTTGTCTTAGATGGCTTAAATTCCAGAATTAGGGATGAGAAAGTTGCCCTCACCGAGTACTTGGGACCTGGAAGCAATTTGACCGGCAGACATGCAGGCTGCATTTCCCACTGCAGGCTGGTCAGCAGATGGAGAGGTGGCAGGAGGCCCAGGCAGAGCTGGCTGGTGGCCACTGGTGGGAAGAGAGGGGCCAGCACTTGCCCCTGGCTCAGCTGCACTTGCCTCCTGCCATAAGCAGCTGGACATGGTGCATTTTCCACCATCACCCCCCAGCACCCAGGAAACCCCCTCACCTTCTGCTTTCCTGGAGGGAATCTCAGGAAAGCTGCTGACAGTTCCCACCTGGACAGGTCTGGGAGGCAGGAGGGAAGCCTGAATCCCAAGGCAAGAGGCATCTTCCCCAGAGGGACAGCTCAGAACCAGCCAGGCTGCATTGAGCACCTCAACCAACGGGTCCCTTCCCACACTGAAGCTCCTGGGCTTGCCCCTCATCCCCATACCAATACACAAGAAATTTTGACACTGAGGATGGTGAAAGCCTTGGGCCAGGGTGCCCAGAGAGGTGGTGGCTGCACCATCCCAGGTGAGGTTGGCCAGGGCTCTGAGCACCCTGCTCTAGTTGCAGATGTCCCTGCTCTCTGAAAAGTCCCTTCAACGCCAACCACTCTGTGGCTGAGTCCACCACGCTCCCTGCCAGCAGCCCAAACAGCACCAGACACTGAGCACAACCACCCCAACTCCAAACCTCTTTTTCTCACTGACAACACATCAAGCACTCAAGGTGACCTGACCTCTTCATCACCAATCCTCCAAGCATCACCCCTGAGCCCATCCAGACAACCCTGACCACAGACCCCAGCGCCGGGCAGGGCGATTGCTGAGGCTCAGGAGCTCCTGAGCAGTGTTTAGCTTTCCAGGTTTGTAGTTGGAATGATGATTCTCATCACCACTCGAATTTAATTTAAATGGTTTGCTTCTGCTTTCATTTTATTGGCACCCATTATATCCCCCTTGTACCTCTGGCATTTCCTTAATAGTCTTTTGACTCATCTGCTCTCAGGAGGAGAAACATTTTTTACAAGAACAATATGAAGTAACAGTTATAAAATCTGTAGCCTGGTGATAAATGTTAAGGACTCATATTCTTTTATTGGAAATTGCTGTCTTTCAAATGTTTAACAGATTTGTAAAAATAATTTCTCCAAAAGGTTACGGTTCTATTGAACTCCATTAGAGAGAGGCTGGGCTCTAAATCACGCGCCGCATCCCAGAGCCCGCACACGGGGACGCGCCAAAGTCATCACTTTCTCCCTTCGTACGCACCAGCGCCTGGCTGCTCTCCAGCATCCTTCCACTGCCAGGACACTTTCCTTGACCCCGGGGTCCCTGCGCCGCAGCCGAGGGGCTGTGCCTGCTGGAATCCAGGCGTGAAATGATGAAGGGACGGGGCCGCCGTGGCTCCGGCTGCGCTAGGACCTCAGATGTGAAATCAACACTTTTTTTTTTTTCCCCCTTTCCCCTCATCCTGGCCTGTCGCATGCCGGGTGGAAAAAGATTGTATTTATCACCTGTCAGGGCTTGGCAGAGCTGAGTTACGTGGAGCAGGACAGCATAAAATTATCATACACAAGCATGAAATTACAAAATCGCTCGGAACTGAACAACAAAATTATTTCATTTCTGAGGGAGGCCATTCCATTTTTTAGTCGTGACACCTCAACTGCCAAACTTTGAATTGAAATTGAGTGTGAGGTGCATGGAATATAGACAGCAATAACAAGCAAAGGCATGTAAACTAGCCATGCAAATACACTACATTAATGGCCCCAGAAACCTCCCACAGGAGATATGTAACTAAATAAATGTCACATGTCCCAATAACTCAACTTTTCTTATACATTGTGAAATGAATTATGCTGCAATCGGAGCGCAGGCTGCTCCTGGCGACGGGGCTCCCATTTGCCTGGCATTCTCCTGGACTGTGTGTAGTTGTTGC